>JAHZNB010001495.1:0-10286 GCA_027744295.1 Callyntrura guangdongensis
ATGCTTTCCGAATAAAATTTGAGCTAAAATCAACGTATGCTGAAAAAGCGTTTCGAAGTGAAAGTAATCAAGGACTTTTTAATATAAAAAAGGAGAGCCAATAAAGTAAACTACTTAGCGTACTCCTTTTGTCAAAGTAAGTTTACATTGTGAATAAACCACATCGCCAGTTTCTCATAATGGGTCTAGACGCACCACTTCAGTCAACGTCTACGTCATTCAGCGCAACTAATGTTAAACTTGTTCTAATAATGCTGACGCTGGTTTGCGAGGTAAGCTAACTGTGTACTTGCTTTCTCTCTTTTCTAAAATATTTTATTCTCGTAAAAGATTCATGCATTAAAAGCCATTATTGCATTTTTACGAACCATCTATGTACATAAAACGTTCGCTTGATATTGAAGCTACTTAGCAAGCGGTGAGTGAGCGGTGGGCAATTATATGAGTTGGTGAATCCCTTTTTAATATTTTAGGTTTTATGCCAGAACATTCAATATATTTTATTTCTCAGTAGAAGATTGTCTTTGCAAATATGTCAAATTTCCGGACCAGTAGGTGGATAGTTTTCACTTTTAGGATAGATATATTATGTAACCTTGTAAAAAATGACATCTGGTGACCCAAAAATACCAAATGATACAATACAATACTGCCCACGTAAGTTATGCATGTTGACGCATTCAAATATTTTTTAGTATTCACATCACAACTTCCGTGAACCAGCATTCTGGAGTCAAAATGACAACAAATAATGAATTACGCAAGCGGGGCAAAAGTTTCTACTTGATTTTATTTTCTTTTGTTATCCATCTATGCCAGTAAAGGAGAGAAAACTAAAAAGCACTTTTCCCAATTAAGATTGTATTGCAAGGAAAAGATACATTTCCCCCGGCTAAATAGGTAAGCAGTTGGGTTGACGAGGCTCTGGAGAAATGAACAAGATATGTATCATGAAAAGGTTTCTGATTTCAAACAAAACAGGATTTTGCCAACAAAAATTATAGGCCTATGACCAACTGCTAAGTAAAACTTGGGTTTAGTGAGTTGATTTTTGTTCCACTTTCATAATTGAAACCGCTAACAATACGCAGTCTAAAGTTCTCTCCCAAGTTTGTATATATACTCTTGCATGTTTGCCATCCGATTCAACGAACCCAGTGTTTAGACAACGTCAAAAGCTTTCTCATCTCGTTTCAGCCGTGCAAACTCTATAAAACCCTTGCGCTTAAACTTAAAGATCCCTCTCACTTCTACTTATGCTGGCTTTACTTAATTTTAATTAGAGCAACTAGAGATCGGATGAACGAACTGGACTGTAACAACGTGACGATAATAACTTTTGTGTATTTTGTGAGAACATGGCTAGCTTCTTTAAATTGGTAGTGATTCTCATTTTCCCCCAATTACCTTTAATTTACGAAATTTTAGAAGTTGACGAGCTTCTCCCGCTTTTTGTCATTTATTTATTGTTATTTTAAAAGAGCTAAAATATCATCACATAAACATGTTCGTAAAGTTCAACGCTAATAATAGATAATTCATGTGAAAAACGGATAGCTGTCTAGTTTTAAATAAACTCTGCTCTGCCGTCAAAAATGATTTTTATCCTTTATTCTTGCATACAATCTATGATGATGAGAGAATGTAAACGGTGTCATGTGACTTTTTAGTGAAATAACGTGGGTTGATAAAACATATTTTTTTTACACCAGCAGCAGCCTAATAAGAAGAACGTTGACCATTTACACTTTCTCCGTCGACATTTTCGTTTTCTTTATTAAAACTCGTTAGAAAACCTTTTATCAGGTTATGACGTCTAAAAGTTTGATCCCTTCTTCTGTCCGTCCGGTCGTCAGTTTTTCTCTGCTGCAACGTCAAGGAAAAATTCGGCTTCGCAATCTCCTGACGATAGCATGGGAAAGTTAGTCACCACGGATGGGCTATAACCGTCATCTCTGTAACGCCTACGCCATTATGTAATGTGATAGAATTGAAGAGTTTTTAGCAAGCAAAAGAATGCGTATTAGGTTCCTAATAAATAGGTTGGTTAGATATATCATATACCAATATTTCACGAATCGGTTGACCCATTTATGACCTCAAAGGGAAATAACAAATGTTATTTTATTGAAACATAATCTCTGGCAAAGACTATACATGAAATTTTGAAAAGCAGCACGGCTTGATATAGACGCCATTATACATTTTGATATTTTCATATCTCAAGCGTTATCAAAGTTTCCACTCATAGTATTTACCTTACAAAATTTAAACGTTATTTAAACAAGGTTTAGGGCAATCGACATGTGTCGACAAAGGCTATCACAGCACATTCTCACGTTCCTTCTCATGTTTCCACTCATAGTATTTACCTTACAAAATTTAAACGTTATTTAAACAAGGTTTAGGGCAATCGACATGTGTCGACAAAGGCTATCACAGCACATTCTCACGTTCCTTCTCAACAACGCGTTAACTATTTATTTTTTAGGTTCTCACATCTTATTACCGTTACCTTTCCAGTGCCACAGGAATAGTAGCCGAAACATATTTTCATGAGAAAACTGTTTAATGACTCTTTTTGCAAGCAAACATTCAACAAACTCCATCGAATAAATAAGATGAGATGAAAACAAAATTACATCCAATTTAGGTATGAACTACACAACGCGCGGGCGTCTCATACGTTTATCCAACAGCAAACAGGCTATTTTGTCGACTGTAGCTCCCGGTGATATTTTTGTTCGCTCGCCAGTGAGTATGAGCCACAATACCCGCTTGGTTTGTTGTAGAAAAGTAATATATAACGAAAATGAAAACAGGGTGAAAGCTAGGGTAAGAGTTTAGTTTTAATTATATGGCTCGTAATACTAAGACTTTGTTAAAACTCATAAAATCACTTTCTTCCACGCACACTTCACGGTCAAGTAACCAGCTTCCATGTTGCGTGTTATTTATAACACGATGAAAACTGGATACTATATAATGTGACGTGTCGAAAGTGTGGTGAAAAATTGGGGTACTTTATCCAAGCCGCTTTTTTGTGAGGGTCCCATTGAGTTCCAAAGGAAAAGGGAAAGCTTTCAAAATCTGCTTTAAGTCCAAGAGAGACTTAGCTCCTTAATGAAATAATTTCTCAACTTTAAATTGCTCTGCAATATGATACCGATGACGCATGCTTTATGATGATAGCCTAAAAGAAAAGTGTCGCTGTAACATTTTCTAAACATTTTGTGACTTTGCAAGGACCGATGCGTATATACATTTACAGACTTATGTTATAAACGTCGTATATATTTCGATCGTAGTTTCGTCTTTCGTCCATTCACTTGACGCGAGATATGCAATAATAAATAATAATAAACAATCTGAAAATGCACAAAAACTTGAACGTTCATCAAATATATTTTCTAGTATATACATGTCTAGTTGTATACAAATTCAGTCTTTCACTGGAATTGAGATAAGCCAGTAGCTCAAGTTGTTCCAGTGAAAAGTTTGTGTTTAAAGCCGTAATCGTTAGCCCACTACTGACAAGTTATTCATTTCTACTTGATCAAAATTACCCTAACGTAACTGGTAATAAATAAAATGAAGGCTTCTCCCATGGAAAGGTACTATCATTTTGGAGGAAGTAGATTATAATAGCAGTTCTTGTATCATGCGAGGTTTCATTGCTAACCACATAAAAAAACTTATACAACTTCGACGCATGCATGGCATACGAAAAGTTGCTAAAATGCGAATGAGAGTAGCAGCCAGTGCGTTTTAGAGGCTTTTAAGTTCTTCATGTGTGTCTCCCAAAATGATGTATGGTCAAAGTAATGAATATCAATTACATTGATTCTGGACTTACAATACTTGCCATGCCTAGTAATAACTTACTTATATAATATTAGAGGATCCAAGAGTACATCCCACGCAGTAGACACTAAAAAATTACATGTTGATCAAACGCCAAGAAAATATAGGGTTTGAATAAGTTACACTTTTTATGCTACTTTAAAAGTGTAGGGATATGGAAATTGAAAACATAAAGAACATTATATCTGCGATGATGACACATGCAGGCTTTATTCCACAAAAATTATGGCATCAAATAGATTGTTGAAAGCGATAAGTTCATAAAACACCAGTTGTGTGCCAGCGTGCCTTTCAGCAGTCTCATCCACGCATTTATATGTATTTAAACCAGAAACCGCATAACAATCAATTGCGGGTTTTGAAGTAACATATTACGTGCATAAATCCCGAAACAAATTTATTACGGGTAACTCCATATATCATGGTTCATCACATCAATTTACTAGTTTCGCTTTGCCCCAGTGGTTGTTACTGAAAGGACTCCATAACCTTGAGTATGTTTGCAGGGATAAAAGTATAATAGCCTTTAAATAATGCTTTTACCCGACTGATGGTACTCTAGATGATTTTCATGCTCAGCATCAGAACACATTTTGCTTTTAATATTATGTATTTTACATTGGATGTGCACATATGTATATTAAAAAAACAACGCAGTACTTGGTTCTCTGTCCATGCAATACCCATAATTACCCAAAAAGGCACCTTTCCGCACTTACAACCTCAACTCACAACACGTTCACCATTTTGTTTGTCCAACACGAAATATCAACTGTCAACTAACTAACGCAACGTTTACTCGGTATATTCAGCCGTACAGTGAGATGTGTGAAATGAAATGAATCAAACGCAAGACAACAATTAACTGGTCAAAGTATCGAATAAACTTGCTAAAACCTACTTGAAAATGAAGTAAAGAGCTAGTCCAATGTGGTGGTATTTCTACATCAAAGACACGCATCAGATAAACGACGCAATAAAAAGTTGTATTTCTAGAACAATCCAATCAGCAAGAGCACCCCAAGGATGACGGTAAAAGCTTTAATGGAACTGAAAGCTCCAACAATATCCGCAAAAATGTTGTTTTTTAACACATACATTCTGTATGTCATCATCACACTTTGCCAAACTTTTGATGCCAGTGCCAGATGTAAATAGTCGACTAATATTGTTTATAGTGGAGCTAGTGATAAAAAATAATTCAACCAAGCTTCCAAAACAGAAGAAACTCAAACCCAACCTTTGATAATAATATACTGGTTCACCTCAACCGGCTCAACCTCACACGTAATATTTGGTTTGGTATTTCAAAAAGTCATTTTCTGCATTCTTATTCTTATCTTAAGCTGCGTCATTTCAATTTTCAATTAATAGTAAAATTCCTACAAATTATACCTCTTTTGGAAAATGACATGAAGGCGCATTAGCTGGCGTCACGGATATACGTATAACACTTTGTAAATCTCTTACTCTCAACTCTCATCTCATGCTTCAATAGACAGATTACGAACGATGGTATTTTATGCTCCAACATCATCACCGCAAGAGATTGCTGTATTATGAAAAGCCTTTTTGTGACAAGACACAACAAAAGCAAAAACGTTCATATATTATACGAGAGGTTTTTCCTTACACTAACATATTTAATCTGCATCTTATTAATATTTTTTCGACACCGTCAACCGTTGTTGTTACCTAAAATTTCCAGAAAAAGGTTTACGCTAAAAACAGGCTTTTGTCCTACGCTTCCTGTATCTAGTTTTTAGTATTATTTTTACATATCATAATAGGTACTTGGGTCTCTGGTTATGTCGAAGATCACAGGTTAGGTGAACGACACAACTAGGGGATTTGTTCGTAATCGTACACTAGAGTTTACAAGAGAAGTGAGACATGTAGATATTTGTGAAACTTGGTTTAATTAAAAACATCCACGCATATTATTATATTGTGACGTAGGAGGAGGAATGTTCACTGTTCAAATGTTTTCTTTCACCACTATTTTCCTACGCTAAAATTACATGGGGCATCAAATAAAGCAAGTTAACTTACAAGACAGTTAATTTATGTGGTTCCTAAATTTTGTATTTTTTCTGCATATTACTTATGTAACGTTAACTTAACGGCTGGATTTTTTTTTCAGACTTGCGTATTTGTGTCGGCGGATACAGATCAAACTCAAACTGAGCCCCCAGCGCATCTTGGAGAAGTTGTTGACGAAATTGGTAATCCAACATCCTCAGAACAGGGCACATTCAACACAATGCTGATAGGAAACGAAAGTGATATGATGACGTATAAACGTCATTTGGGTGCAATCGCCGCCCTTTCTGGGTCAAGACAGTTTACCGGAAGCAATTCTTTCATTTCTCCATCCAAGAAGCATTTAGGATCTATTGCTGCTGCCTCCCAGTCTATGGGAAGAAACCCCACAGGGAGAAAATTAGATCTAATATTACCCCCTAAAGCTGAACTATACAAGAGACATTTGGGAGCCCTCATGGCGTTATCGGGTTATAAAGCAAAACCTTTAACAAGATCCCTAAAGGAATCACCAGGATATCAAATGGATTCACAGGGAGGCACATTTGAATTGGAAACCCAACCAATGAGCTTTGCAAGCAACAACATCATAATGAAGGCAGGAGGGAATGGGAAAGGAAGCGATCCCGATATTATAATTCCTTATGAGACTCAATCATCACCACCCGGATCACTCTTGGAATATGCTGATGAGCTATTACCACTACTATCCCCTTCAGATGAATTCCATCGCATGAACAGTGATGAAGTAATAGATCAAAACTTGGGACGGAACGAGTTAGACGAGTCGGATGTCGGAGCTTACAAGTCGAAACGATTTTTAGGTAATGAACGAGGGAAAATTTATTTTTAGCATATCAAACTATATAGTAATAGTAATATAGTAATATAATAATAAAACGTAATCAAACATGAATAATAAGTGTCTAAGCATGCACTAGATTCCTGACGGTGTCGACATTCTATTGCGATATTTTTTGTCGATTAATAAAACACTTGGTACTGATGTAACCCAACCTAGTTTTTATGTGACGGCAGAGAACGACTCTGGGGCATTGTGCGTCTTGTGCTAAAGACGTGCGTGCAGAGTACGGGAGCAAGTCAATAAACTTTATACAGCGATGAGTGAATCCATAAACTCAAACATGAGAAAAATCCTCTTTTCGCAGTAGGTGTATTTCTGAAAACAGGAGTTTCTATATTTAGAAGAGGGTTTTTACGTATTTTAGCGCACTAATTTACCTATATAACATATTGGGGTTATTCATTAAGTTTCTATCATGATGCAGTATAAAATAGCATTTTTTTTAAATGGGGCCTCTAGTATCCTCCAAAGAGCTTATATTCCAGCTCTCTGTTATTATCACTGTTTTAACTAACTACTTGTAACAAAATTAAACAAAGAACATTTCATGTCGCGTTGTCGGTAATCCTGGCTCATGACTAAAAGTACTTGACTTGAATTACGCAAAATGAGTGTATGAATGCTTATAAGTTATAAGAAAGACTATGACGTTATTGCTGGAAAGTTGGAAAGTGGTATGGGTGTCCTGCCCACCATAATGACAGTTTATATAAATAGCAGCAGGCATTATGCAAGGATTATAGTCTAAGTATTATTTCCAAGAACTATTTTTCCTTCATATAATGTATATTATTTACAAGTGAAATGCCTTGAATCATATCTCATTCGACATTTTGTTAATATTAGAAAATTATTGTTAAAATTGTATGAACAGGTCCCCTTGCTCGTGGAGGTTGGTTTCCGCGTCACTTCCGTGGAATTGTATCAGAAAACAATTTTGGAAAGCGCCATATTGGAGCCTTGGCACGGCTTGGTTGGATGCCACAAGCCAAAGGAAATAGCAGATTGGCGTTAGCGATGGATGAACAACGAGGTGAAATTGGATTGAAACGAAATGACGCGTTGCCGAGAAGAAGAATGCTTTACCATTTCACAGCACCAAGTTTGTGGACAAGTCCACGGGGAAAGTAAAACGGCTCTCTCATTTTGTTCAGTTTCTCTCCAGACAGGAATCAATTTAGAAACCTTTTTATTTTTATTTTAAAAATATATTCAATATTATGGTGAAATGATTTATTTACATTTTTCTTTGAAGACTGCATAATACGGTACGCAGGTAGTCTTTTGTGAAAGTGGCAAAAGACTGCAAAATCTTAGAACATCAACAAAAAAATATTCATCATCAGTTTTTAAGCTTAACTTTGCATCATCATTATTCTGATCGTGAATGGAAATCAATTGAAAGAATGATAGGTACATGTTTTTATTTCGACAAAAAATTTCGTTGAATCCTGTATTGCGACTGTATGGGTATTAGAAAAATTTCTCCTTGAAAAGTTTCAATGAATTTCTTTATATTTTGTGAAAAGAGGAATGACGGATCGAGCTGTAATGTACAAAATCATGGTTTGTGATGAGTGCTATAAGTAACCTTTGTATGTGCATACCTACATGTATTTCCCACAGACATGTGTGTTTGTTCAAAGGTACATACATACAACTTGAAACATAACATAATATAGTAGCATATAGAAATATGCATTTTATCTCCGAAGCACCCGAGTCTTACTTATTCCATTATTATTATTACTACTACATTGCAATTGTTAAAGCTATATCTATGTAGTATCATTTATTGCACATAGTAAGTTTAACCTATGTAACCAGCAAATTGAAATTGGGATTCCAAAATTTGATGTTTGCTACCACATTTGGATTCACTAACAATCTTTATATAAGTATTAAGTAATGAGTATGCTACAATGTTCTAATTATAACCCAGCAAACAAGAACAAGATGTTACTGGTGTTATACTAGAGCTATTATTATGTCGAAGCAAAGTCCAGTCTCAACTCAAGATCTTGTACGACAAAACTCGCGAGTTATAGTTATAATTTGTTATTTAGTTTCACTAGTAGATATGGAATGAACTACTTTGTATTCTACTTAACTTATAAATAAAGGCGCTTTGTGTTTATAAAGTATTCAGTATTGCTAGTCAGTATGACTGCATAACGTACCCATATATGTATGGTGTAATATATATGTAATGTTGATGGCATATAATTATGTTAAATGTTAGACGGTTAGACGATCAACGATCATGTAAACTATATAGTAAAATGTAGTTAAATAAATAGGCTGATAGTGTCTAATACTTTAAGGCATTGATGTAAATGTAAAATGTAATCCACTTAAGTTGAACTTTTTGTGAATTTTATAGTTGTGCATGCTTTTATCTAGTGCAATTAATTAAATATATACGAACGAGTTAGTATTATTATAATTACCTATATTATCCAATTACAAATATTTGGCATCACAAATGTCTCCCCGAAGTGAGCCAACACTCATTAACTTGAAGCCACGGGACGCTGATTACTGGCGTCTCTCCAGTTACTTTTGATTTTGACTTTAGAAAAAATGATGATGTACCTAGATAGTTCGAGTGTGTATGAATCTAATCCATTGATCATGCAAAGTACATTGCCAGTTTAATTTCCTCCCACATCTACCCACACATGAAAGAATGTACAAGGTATTATTACGTACTACATATAACTAGATGTGTATGCCTGATTGTCAGTGATTGTGACTTATGATGGATAACCTTTGATTGGGCATTTAAAAGTAAAGTAAAATGTTATTTTACAATTCTATTTTTTCCAAAATTCATTTATGTTGCTGTTGTTTTGATGATAGGGGACAATAAATACTCTTTAAATTTCATTAAAATAAAACCATAAATAGGTAAATGTTCTAAAAATAAAAAAATATTTAGTACGATTTAAGCCTAAACGATGCTGAATTGCTGCTGGTCCTTTTCCCCAACACATTCATGAATTTTATTTTTGCGGACAGGATTTTATACCAATCGTATCGTAAAACATGTTGGTAGACAGGCGTATTTCACGTTTTTTGCAGATAAAACACACGCCCATATATGACGATAGACCAACTATATTCATTCGAAAGCTAGCAACACCAAGCGCTTCAATGCACTATGTAATTTTCAATGCAGATGTTTTAAAAACGGCTATATTTACATACATCTGTGCAATTTGTTTATTCGTTCTACGTCAGCATCATAAGAAAGTCATATACAATTTAACCGCAATGGGATACATTTGTTTGGTCTTGTCATATTCTAAGCATCTATGAACAAGCTCTATTAATATAACGATGTCCCAAGTCCCAATGCAACTCAAAGAACTACTCGTGTTAAACACACTATCAGTATACTGACATTTAGGGACTTGCATATATATGTATCTGTGTCTTTCTTTCTAAAAGCGCCAGTTGGCGTTCTTTTAACATTTTTCATAAGGATGCTTCCTGTATAAAAGTTTAAACA
>JAHZNB010001496.1:0-10637 GCA_027744295.1 Callyntrura guangdongensis
TTGAGATAGAAAGGAATTTGGCATTTACTGTTTGACAGGTTTGGAGTAATTTACACATTTATAATCCTTATTTTACAAATAGGTAGCTTTTACGAAACAATGTGTACTAATAATCGCCCACACCCAGTGTATACAGCTCATGGCATTACAAAGTTGGTTGTAACGTAACCAGGGAGAAATGAGAAATTTCCGTTGTGTAATGTAACACCGGGTAGAATATTTGTTTAGAGAACGAGAAGGTGAAAGGGTCAAAAACCGTCAATATTAGATGATATTAGACAATCCATGATTAGATGCATAAAATATCCTACATATTGTATTAGAAGCAAACTTTCTGTGAAATCATTATGCTGCCGTCGTTCATAACTCTGTCAGTTCATTCCGAATCCCCACAGGATATTACCTACATTGTACAATTACTACACTGCAGCAACCCTGCAACAAATGGACTATCCATCTGAACAGGGGATGCATAAACTAATGTTGAAACTTAAAGAAAACATTTTCTGGAGAAAGATAGAGAAGAGTCCATTGAGATTTTAGCGCATTAATATGGAATGGGCAATGAGACATAGGGTAGCAGCATACGAAACAATGGGGTAGGAATGTGCTACCCCAACTCTTCTTCTATCGAGGATGAACCCCGGTAATATAAATTATTGCCACTTTGCGCATTTAAATTTTGTAATATGTCCCCACGGTGATAATAATGATGACGGAGGGATGAAAATCGGATGGATTTGTGACGTGACCACGGTCGGAGGAAATACGTAGGCTGCAAACTCAGTGGAAACTGTGTCTCACTATAATATGCTTCTTGTTTTAAAACCTGCTTTAATAAGATAATTTTCGGACTCCCAACACATCTCGCTTCTTTCACGCTCACTAATAAAGGGATATAAAAGTACAAGTAAAGTGAATAAATAAGTCACAAGATGAAGACAACAATGATGTTGATGATTAAGCTTGGGTTCTGCTGACTGTGGCATTTTTCTTTAGCTTCCGGCTCCCTCCTTTTCCTCTTCATCCACCGTTTCCTCTGGATCTCATCTTTCTCTGTCGTTCTCCCTTTTCATCCCCTTCTTGTGCCAAAAGAAAAGGAGAATTGAGAAGGAAGTCCAACAACCAGATCCGGTTTTTATCCCCGCGTGCTACTTACAAAATTCTTACCATGTTTTACTCTTTCTCCGCATATTATCTTTTCCTATCTCTTCTTTGCCAGCGTATCGTTTTCAGTGGAAAATAGGTTGTAGAGGAATAGTAATAAATAGTGTTAGTGTTGGGATGGCTGTACGGAGAACGCCCATAGTGAATTCAGATAAACTGGATAAAAGCTGGCGTAATGCAAACTACTGTTTCACACAGAGAAACATTATTATCTTAAGTAACACACAAAATAATTTACGCTGCTACACATTTACACCGACGCCAAGCTTAAATGTACTCAAGTAATAAATACACACGTAAAACAGATTATGGAACGAGCCTCTTGGCTGGGGTTAGTGTGTCTTTCAAAGACCTATACTGTAAGAAAAAGCTCGCCATTTACATACATTGTGTATAAAGAGCATTAAAAATAATCTTGTTGGAGTAATAGCAGAAAGCTTTTTCACCCTTGAAAAGGACGAGTAAGCATAGTCATAAACACATCATCGCAATTATCAGCTAATCTTGGGCGGCCGTAAATACAGACTACACGGCTTACACAAAAGCAATAAAATGTAATATGTACAGAAATCGTATACAGAGCTTGTTAAAAGCCATCTTAAATCTGTTTTTATTTAGAGATCTTATATAGTAAGTTATGCGAGGTTGTGGTAATGGTATAGAATACAATTTGCCAACACAAATGTTTAGTAGAATGCAAACATTCAAAAAGTTTGTCGCTTAAAGTCTTTGAATTTGAAAGTTATTTTTTTGTTAATTTTTTATATCAATTTTAGGCATGTACATATACGTCCACCTTATTCTTTCTCTTTCTCTGTCACATAATATTATTGATCGGAGAAATATTATGTGTCGGTTGTTTGTCCGTAGCATTTTAAAACTTGTATGCATAAAACCACAAAAAGCAATCTCAACACTTATATATTCACTGACATTTGCATATTATTCAATAATAGTTTCTTTTGACTTTCCACTATATTTAAGCATGTTCGTTCATGTTAATTTATTTTGCTCGTAAGTAGAACAACTTTGGCAGACGACATCTGTACTAAAGAATTTTTAGATTTTCGTATTCAAACTTAAAAAATTGTATCGCTCTATCGGTTTTATTACTTGTGAGGTCAAACATAAATCTTTGGTAAAAATGTATGTTGCAGTGGAGGTTGAAGTTTGTCAGTTTAGGGTAGCTTTCACTAACAACAACTGCTACTATACTAAAAACTTGTACATACATTCTTATGCGTTATTATAGTGCATCAAGAAAAATCTATGTTGCAGTGGAGGTTGAAGTTTGTCAGTTTAGGGTAGCTTTCACTAACAACAACTGCTACTATACTAAAAACTTGTACATACATTCTTATGCGTTATTATAGTGCATCAAGAAACAGTTGCTTAAATTTACTGTGCAATAGACTGCATGAAGTAATGATGAGCGTGCTTGATGTTGCTAATGATAAAATCATGACGAAGAGAAAGTTGAAGAATTGTTTCGTTGCCAACACAAGGTATAATATAGAATTCGTTTTTCTTTCCCAATAGGTTGCTGCTGACATATTATAAATTGTACAATACAGTGGTGATACTTTACTTTTTTCACCTGAATATATCCATCCATCCGTACTATATCCATTACTGTATGTGTTGTACAAATGTAACTTGTCGAAATATCCATTCGTGTATTATTATTGGCGGCTTTTCTGTTCTCTCGGAAAAGAGCACAAGCACCACGATGACAGTGAAAGAAAGAGAATGACGAGAAAGGAGAGAAATAGAAGTTTCCGTTTTTAGTAGAAATATAATATAGAAATTTGATGCTTTTTCGAGTAAAACGTAAAGTTATATGCTTACAACAAATAGATAGAGAAGCATTAGTTGAGGCGTAACTTGCTGCTCAAATTTATAAAGGAAACTGGAATTCGTATAGAAGTCCACAAATTATATAGAGCAACCCTATTTTCCGTGAATTAAATGTTATAATTTTACCAGTGTGTATAGACCTAACCTGAATATATGTGCATGAAGTAACTAAAGAGAGAATTTGCCGTTGTAGCAGAATACAATATTGCTCCATATTATCCTCCACACAAAACGGCCAAGTAGCGTATATAATATAGGAATGTGGTATAAGTGCAGTGTATGCTCTATATGAGTATAAGAAAACCGCAACCTCATTTACTCAGAATTTCCATTAAAAGGTCTCCTTCGGGCTTTCTCTCTCGAACTTTCATGAAATGTGCAGGCAGAATGAAAAACTAGACAGACAACGTTGCTAAAAAGCAAGGAAAGCGAATACGGGGGGAGACTGTGTTTTAGGTATTCTCACTACTCACACAAAGAGCATACACACATACACACCGAAGCGATGATGATGGCTTGTGTAATGATGATGACGCAAAACCCCGTTGTGGAATGAAAAGGAAAAAATTTACACAGACAAGTCAAGCAACTAACTTGAGCCGAGACATAAATCAGAGTGAGATGAAAAGTAGAGAAAAAACTGGAGTTTAAAATTCATGATTTCAATGCTGACATAATTTATGCCCGCCAATGTGAGTATCTGATTCGAAAATTGTTATTATATGTTTGTTAACAATGATATTTGTCAAAATTTTCAGGGCACCACTGGTTCGTTTACGTCAACAAGTGGTCTATCCCTGCCTGACTTGGGTACTATGAATGCCATAACAGGAGCCGAGTATAATGCATCCACGCCCGCTTCAAATTCTTCAGGTAACATGCTGTTTTAGATTCTTCTTATGGTGACTCAACTTAAACTGTACAATAAAATAGATGAACCGATTCGCTAAACATAATAGTGCTCACAGCCGAAAGTCAAGTAAGTCCCTCGTCCGATGTCGATCCTTTGGGTGCTGCCACTGATCGATTATTGAGTGCCGCCGCAGCAGTAAGTGGAACAAGTGGTGGAGGAAACAACGGTGGTGCTAGCGGTACGGTTGGAGGTAATGCATCATCTAGTGGAACAACAGCTCTTGCGGGAAACTCTACAACATCCGGAAGTCTCTCCGGCAATCATCATCATCACCATTCTCATCATCACGCTCACCAACGAAATTCGGCAGCAGCAGCAGCCTCATCATCTGCAACATCTCTTGCTGCCGCTGCAGCGTATTCTGAATTTATCCGAGATGATCAGTACGGGACCGCACATCAGCTTCAAATCACACAAAATCCATCCACAGGGGCAATGCCAACTCACCTCTCTGGTGGGGGCACACAACATCACCAAAACCAGACTGGTGGTGGTGGTATGTCTACTTCAACCAATTCTGGACTTGGAGGAAACAATTCTGGAGGTCTGGGTGGTACTGTTACTGGCAACAACGGATCATCGTTAAATAATGCGACACACTCGTCGGGTGGATCCATGTCTTATTTAGGAACTTTTCCCGCTGCAGCCGCAGCGTCCTTCTTTTACTCGCAGTTGTATCTCAATGAATTTGATCCTGCAGTAGGAAGTGGCGGTGGGGGTGGCACCGTTGCTGCTGGAAATCAACTGGTTCAAGGGATTTCGTCAACGCACCGGATAAATAACAATGGAGGTCAGCAGCAACAGCAACAACAGCAGCACCAAACTCAACAACAACAACATCATCAACAACAACAGCAGCAGCAACATCACCATACCCATCCACAACAGCAACAGCAACAACAGCAACATTCTCACCATCAGCAACAAATGGCAATGGGCACTGGAGGAGGAGCGACGGGTGACCTTGGTCATTCTCATCGTGGAGGGGGAAATGTGAGAAATAACTCTACTGCCGCTGCAGTCGCTGCAGCGGCGGCTGCTGCAGGTGTAGGAGATGGTCTTAGTGTTTGGAGACCGTATTGAAAAATATAACTTTTCCAAGAAGCGATCAAATCTAGAAGTGTTATAGAGTCCAACAGGATCAGGAAAATATACTGACTATAGGATACGTGAGTAAATTATGTACGTTGAACTTGTAAAATTGTCATTTAATTTTAAACCGGAAAATTACTATAAATTACTAACATTTGTACATTGAGCTATAGGAATTTGGTTTTGAATAGAACGGTTGTTGTACAAAAAGTCTAGTAGATATATGAGCTTTATCAGGTTAATTCTACGAGTCTCGTGTAATTGTATTGCATCAACTATCTATTTAATGGTTTTGCATAAAGAATACAAGAATTATAGAATAAATTTAGTCACTCATGATTCATTCATGTACATATATAGTGTATAATTTGAGGACTCAAAATTAACTTTTAGTACACATAGTAAAATATGAAATCAAAGTTAATTACAAAAACTAGTTGTATCTAGTCAAGTATACGTTTACCAACCATGTACATTTAAACTGTATAAGGAGGAGAATTCCGTCGTTCAAATCGTTTCGAGCCCATACATTCCATAAATTTTATGAAATGGTAATTAAAATAATTAGGCAATCAATGGTAACAAAAATGTACATACTTAAGTACCTATACATATGTATAAGTTGTATAATTGATATGTCGTACTCTGTCTGTACATTCATATATGAGCACTTTGTGGTTCCTGCTATGTAAATTTTTAACTTATAATTAGTTTTAAGTAATAAGTAAGAACAACTGTGTAAGTAATTTTGGTCCGTTTTTCTGTACTAGTGGTACGACTTGGAGTTATCACGATGGTAGAAATGATAAGTTTACGTGAATACAAAAATGATTTTTTTTTGTTTTACGTAAGACTACATGATAATATTCTGAATGGAAATAAATTACCCTCAATTCAATACATTAAAACGTACTGATTTTTCGTGTCAGTGAAACTCTGACTGTTCCGTACCATGCACACAACTCCTTACTTTTTTCACAGAGAATCCTAGTCTTAAAAAAATGAAAGTAAAAATTCTCTGACGAGAAAAAAATGCAAAGTCTTGCCTCAAGAGGGTGGCTGCGTGTGTCTGATCGTTTACTACAACGATGAACAAAGAAAAAAGCGTACGGTGTTGAAAAGAAAGCTTAACAAGTTGTTTGTAGCAGGAAAGCGTCATAAAAGAAAACAAAAATGTTTATAAGAGTGTGTTCTGCGCGTGAAGACTTACTTTTTCTCCCCTTCTCCTTTTCTCCGCAACCCACCAACTTCTTTTTCCGAGGAAGTTTTTAAGTTTGTCTGTGTCAGATGGCGTTTTTGTTACAATTTTTTCGGGTCGACAGCGAGGGAGCAATGCACACACAGACACTCTTGAGTTGTTTTGTGCGCTGGGATGCAGGAAACGGGAAAATAGTAAGTCGTTTGTATTACCATAGCAAACATTTTTGGAAGTAGGAAGAATATGTACATTTTGCTTTCCTTGGTCTAGCTCGTAGTGGCTTTTGTAGCGCATTCAGTAATCTGCTACAGACTTACAGCTTGAAAAACGGGCGGAGATGTCGCACGTCACCCCGACTCAGAATTTCTCGTCTTTATACTTCACATATCGTTTCGATCAGTTTTCCAGTAGTTATATATTATTTGAACTTACTTATGTATTTATTATTAATTACAAACCATTATATGTATTCGCTTTGATCGTCTCAAGCTCAAGGTCTGAAGTTTTTTAAATTTCACCATAATTATCATACTTTTAAAAATGACGTGCAGAAGGTGAATTTTTATTGACAGGTCATGTTTTTTCTCAATGAGTAAATTGGGACAAAATAAATTGTGACATTCCCTTAACTATGACACAAGTATGATGCCACAAATACCGGTTGCGTAAGTTGTTATGCTAGTCGGATTTATCGTTATTTCGTTGTTGAAGGTAAGGCATAATTTTTTCTGTGTATGAATAAATCATCACATTTTGTGTGTCACTATAATCGATGTAGATACTATGAAAATTTCAATAACGTGAATACAAAGTGATTGTAACTTTTCGGGTAATTGCTTGTTTATGCATTCAGTCTAATTGAACAAGTACAAAGAATTATAAATTCTTCTGGAAAATGACAGTAATAANCAAGTACAAAGAATTATAAATTCTTCTGGAAAATGACAGTAATAAGAGAGATGGAACGTGTTACAAGCATATTATACTGCTCTTATTTTAGCAACTTGTGATGTGTAGTTTGTAGCTCAATCATTGACGTTTCCGTCTTTGAGGAAACTAATCGCTGATATGGGTAAACGTATTTTCCCAAAGCTTCAAACTACCTTCATTGCTGTTGCAATATTTTTACAACCGTTTCAAATTACTTGTATAACTAATGAAGAACCAACTGGCCTTGGATCGTGTTTAGTTTCAAAACCTAATTTGGTTAATTACGTAGAACTAGTCATTTCGTACTCACAACTTCTTTCTACTTTTAATCCATTGACAGTTCGACTGGTAAATTTACAAAACAGTGATACTTGTGGCATCGCTCAAATATGGGATGGAATCAAAAACTGTGCACTTATTGTGGAGGGATACGACAATGATAATAACACTGAAAAATTTCTCAAGAGCTTAGAACCTGACCTAAGAAAATCGAAATCACTGGTGCAAGGAGCCCTCCAGCTGTATTCCTTCTTCACAATAATGTACGTATTAGATGATTTCACCCACTATGCTCGTATCAGTCAGAGAATACAGAAAACTGTTAATCCAAGACTGGATTTTGTTCTTTTAATTATGGAAATGAATAGTGATACAAACAGTGACTACATTTTAACAAATGTTCCACTTTTACCTAAAATCCTTCACAAAATTGTGTTTACAGTTTCGAGCATCAAAGAAGCGCCCCAAATTTGGCTTGAGCCTTTAAATTTTGTAGACGGCAAACCCACCTTACAACTATCATGCTGTATACCAGACCACCCTGAAAAAAATCCCCTAATGGGATATAATCTAGACGGTCGACATTTTCGCGCTACCATGGCTGATGCACCCCCTTACATTTTCCAAGAAAGAGATTTGGCAAATAAACCTGACGCATTCAAAGGCAGCTACCACAATTTGTTCATCGTATCTTCTAAAAAATTCAACTTTACATTTAGCTACGTTAACGATGGTATTGGATACGGGAGGAAACTACCGAATGGTACATGGATTGGAAAATACGCTAGAGTTTTCTACCCCGACAGTGGATTCGACATTGCCGTTTTAATTCCCAACAACTATTTTATGAGACGAGGAGACAAGGCGCCGTCCATTACAGACATTAGCATGGGATTTGTCATGGGAATACCTTCCAAGGCACTCGTCCCTTGGTATGCGCTTTTTCAACCGTTTCACATGTTTCTGTGGATTCTCTTATGCATTACGTTTTCAATTTTGGGATTAATTTTTATGATCGCATGGAAACAAGGTAATAGTGAGGTGGATATTTGGGAAGCAGCAGTATTTTTACCACTGGCCATTGCTTTAGAGCAAACTACGCCAAAGTTTCCCCAAAGCTTACAAGCACATTTGATAATTTGGATGCTAGCATGTGTCGTTTTGGGAACCGCATACAAAAGCAAACTGAGAATGTTTATCCAGTTTCCACACGCTCAAAGGATACCATTCACATTTGAAGAACTTGGCGATATGACCGACTTTCGGGTAACCCTAATGATTGTGGGAAATATCGAGCAGAGCTTTTTCATGGGGACTCCGTCAGCGTTAGATCCCCCTTTTGTCAAGAAATTACGGGGGCGTATCAAGGTTGAAAGCAGTGGATGGGTAAACTGTATGAAAACAGCGATGATAGAGGAAAGACAAGCGTGTATAACGTGGCAAACCGGAAAGGCCATAATCGCTCAAATGTTGACATTGCAGCCCACAGTTACGCCGTATTTGTACTCAAAGGACTACGTGTGTCAAGTCTTTTGTGGACTAGCGTTCCAAGAAAATTCCTTGTTTTCAACCGCTTTTAGTGGAATTATTAGTTCGCTTCATGAAATGGGAATTGTCAACATGTGGCAGAGAGAAACGATAAATGAGTTGGAGCATAAGGGAGGACAACGCTTAGCCAAAGAAGAGGGAAATTCCAAATTAATTAGAAAGCTGGTGGAAATTGCAAAAGGAGAGAACGACAAGAGTCCATTAAAAATGGGCAGTTTACTCGGTGTATTTGGAATATTAGGTATAGGTATTACACTCACAGGTATGGTGATGTTCATGGAATGGTTTTGTCACAGGAAATTTCGTACAAAATTAAAAACGCAAAGGGAACTTAGTGAAATTGAAAAAATCATCAGTGGTGGAACTTTGCTGATAATGGACATGGCCAGAAAGGATAAGAGATTGTATCATTACAATAGACAATAACAATCCGATATTATATGTACCAATGGCAAATGGTAAAGAAATTAACCAGGTGGGTATGTAAAATGAAATTGAATATTATAGTATGGCCTATGATATTATTCAATTTCATAAGTTCTATTCATCATGGAAATTAATTATCTGCTAATGGGAAAATCGGATAGTATAATCAAATTCGGTCAAAAATAAAAGTATTTATGCATACTTAACTACACGCTGCAAGGAATTTCTAAAAGTTCAGACAGACACATAAAGATATAAAGTAAGCGTTATTATGGAGCACTTTATTATACGTGCGGTATTGAGAATACAGCGAAATTTGGTCATTTAAACTACCATTAAATTGATCATGGTGACCTCCGTAATATTGCATTAGACATCCTGATGTCATAAAGGAGAATAAGTACAAGCACAGGCTATCAAGCAATTCACCAGACGAATTTCACATGTTTCGGAGTCGTTCAGTTTGCTTAAATAATAAAAAAGATTTGCACGCGTCCTCTGGGCTTTTTAATTGCAATTATATAGTAAGTAGAGTTAACATTCTATGCAAAATGTGTCTTAACTTACAATTAATTAACTTATATGCGAATTCACGGTATTATTCACAAGGGCAAAAGATATTACTGACGACACAACACTGTCGCGTCAATTTCTTTCAAGGAGCGTCAAAGTTTGTATGCATAATGTACCTAACCAATTACACTAACTGCGGCTTCGTTTGATAGCCGATGCAATACTTCTATGTAATGACTGTAGCTCACGCAAAAAATTCTGATAAGACTTCTTCTAACGTCATGTTCTGCATGCATATGTTCAAAACAATAATTGGCAGTTCTGATATTTCATTAATTCTTATTGTGTGGCTTGTCATTGTTTTTTGTAGAATTTTTAAAACACCTTGCGATATTTGTAATTGTGTGTTAATTTACTTTGAAGAGAAATTTCAAGTTTTGTGAGAGTGTGTCCATGTGTCTTGTGTGTATAGTTTACTGGCTGATGTTTTAACTTCTGAAATTGAATAATTAATAGTTAAAAACAAGAGAAATGCTACTCCCCCTTGTTATCCGCATAATAATAATTTTTGTTTCAAGATTTGAGTCATGTTTATGTGTTTCGGCTAGTGTTATCTTTCCCGTATACTTTCAATCGATTTTCCAAGACACGGTTATCTATGCTGAGCAAATTGCTCAACTTAAACCACTTACAATTCGATTAATAACTACTCTA
>JAHZNB010001497.1:0-11173 GCA_027744295.1 Callyntrura guangdongensis
GTCCTGGTACATAAAAACAAGTGGAATTTGAGCAATCAGCCAGAAATAACCATAATCACCCGGTTGATAGTAGACTGTAGTGCCAGCACCGTCATTCATTAAGTATGTGGCAATTGTGGCAGAAAACACGGAGCCGAAATATAATTTTAAATGGTCCCAAATCCTTAAACAACACAAGTAACTTTAATGTAACGTATTTACATGCAGGAACCCGCCAACTCCAAAATACGATGCGTACGAGATTAATGTAGACCAGAAAAGAAGCGTCGTGTAGCCTTTAAAGCGGATGCTAAACCAGGTTGAAATGGAATCTATCATTTGATCCGTTTCGTCAACGTAATTTGAGTTTCCATCCGACTGCAGGTATTTTACGAAGTAAACAAAAAATAAGAGCCATTCACCTGTAATAAAAAATACAACCGTTATCAAATTGGTTAGACAATAGGATTTTTTTTGCCAAATTAAAGCACTTTTACCTCGTATGGTAAGACCTAGTACAAACATGGCAATTGACGCAATCAACTGGCCGATATGTTCAGGGAGCCGATTCCATACTTTCTCAAGCTTGTCCCCGTACTTGTCTGTCCAAAACAAAAAGCTGGAAATTTCATCGGCTGTGGACGGAAGTTGTTTTCCATTTCTAGACGCAGAACCGTTGGCTTGTCCATTCTGCTTTGAAATTGAATTTGTTTGTTTCTTTCCCATTTTCCCCAATGTTTTTTCCATAGAATGAAAGAAACGTGTGGAGCAACACTGAAATCAATGCTGGCGGTGGTGCAAACGCCAGTTCCGTAAGTAACGTCTTGTGCAACGCAAAATTCGTAAAGTAGCACGTCATTGATAACACAATATGCGTTCGCAAGCATTTATCAAAGTCCAGTAGTGGTATCATCGTCGTACCTGTGTACCATTAGAAGTAGCAGAAGCTTTTTGAAGCTAATAGGTAAGTAGTAGTAACAGTTGGTATGTTTGTCTTCAATGGCTCCCACTTCATAATCCCCTTTTATTTTGTATGGAAAACTGCCGACTGTCATGAAAAAATGTTTGCACCATTCGGTAAAATATCCTTAAATTTCTTGACATCTAATTTGTCATCCTGTATAACCGACTGCAATAATGGCTTAAATATTTTTTATACCATAAAATAAACAAAGGGTAGACATGCATGCTACTTTATTACTTTAAGACATTTAAAGATCTATCATTATTTATTTTACATTAGGCCAGGCCAATATACTTCAATGAACTGTCAACGCTATCGAGTTAATCGAGTACGTCATGTGAACATGTTCTTATTGCAATTTGCAATATATACATACCTACCTACATTATGTACCTACCGTCTCCCACTCTCAAATAACTTGCATAATATATCATTCATGTGTTCATCATATATCTCATATTAGAGCAGTGAAATTGATATTATGTTTACATGTATAGGTAATAAAATTATTTGTTAAAAACTTGTCACATCTGAAATGCGCCTCTGACTAATTCAGCAACACACCTTCACAACGTTAATGATAGTGGTATCATTTGTTTGTCAAATGTTCTTCCTTTATCATCACGATAACCTCTGAAAATTTCAATTCTCAGTTCATTATAAAGTGGCAGTAACAGGTGGCAAAAGATAAGGAGTATCTAAATTCCTTTTGAGAATATTTAATTATTACGATCCCATGAGCGTTTGCGTTGATTTCATTTAGTGGTAAATTGTAAAAAAGGGAAAGGTAGCAATTTAATGAATCCTTGAAAAACAGGTGCGCAGACGATTTCTCGTGCTGGTGAGGATGAAATCAAATTAATCATCAATCTAAAATAATCGACTTCAAAACTGTAGCTTTTTTAATTATCATGATGATACATTAATTGTAATGCATTGTGTAACGTTTTAGGGGTCAAGAACGTTTAGTAACATTGCACGCGCACATGTTTAAGAGATACCTACATTTTTCCACGATTGTTCATATTAGATACTTAGTCATCATTTCACAAATTAACAAGTAAAAATACAGCTTTGTCACTACATGTTTTAAAACTAGCGTCCTTTTCTCTTTCTTTCCTGACAATCTTGCATGTTTCGCTCCTGACTTTGCACTTCCACCTTGCCTATATTAGCCAAAAGTCGCCCCTTTGCTTTTACCCATACTTTCGTGTCACTTTGATTTTCCAAATATGTCGTTCCATGGGGAAGAGAATCTTTTATTTCGGCGCTGGTCATAGCCTTTCCGTGATTTTCTCCCGAAACACTGACCAACAACTCATAGTTTATGGGCAGTTTATCTGTAATTGCTATAAATGAACGGACCTCATACACAGTGCACGGTGGAACTTCCAGCTTTTCCTCCACTAAAAATTCTCTGATCTCTCTGGTAGTATATCTGTTGTTGGTTTCTGACGTTAACGTAGTCTGGAAGTGGCTTAATGCGTGGTGTAGTTTATCCTTTTCCAAAATTGAAATATTTGCGCCACCGACTACGCTAATTGACTGATCCACGGCTATACTATTCATGTGGGCAAGACTTTCGACTTGTTCAAATTCATATTTCTCCCGGTAATTCCGCTTTCCATGGTACATAGTAGAGAGGGGAGTGCTGGCGTTATTTTCAAACATTTTAGGTAGAACCTAGCTCGATTTTTCTTGAGGTTCTATTCTTTAGCAATTCCGTGATGTTCGAAGTGACCACAAACGCAGATATAACAGCGTTTAACCTGGTACAACCAGGCAAAAACCCACAAATATCTATGGAGTTGGTTTTGCCGTTGAATCCTAGCGGGCTTAGGTCTACAGAGTTGTTATACTTGAAGTTCCCTCGTTTCCCCGTGACAATTTTGATCAGAGTAAAGTCGAAGACAGTTTCCGTGAGTATTGACAACGGACACCCTGTCATTAGTGAACGTGGGAAGATTGGTGCAATGACAGACGTCCTTATATTCAACCAGGAGTGAATTGGGATTATGGTTATCAAACAAGCTAAACTGTGGACTCTTGACTGCTTTTACAGTTTCTTTTGCAGAGCAAACAATGAATGACGAGGTTTTATTATTGAAGTCGTGTTTTGCCAAGTTGTGGTGGCTGTGAACTCCAGGAGACACTTTAAGCCGTCTACCTTGACAGTTCTCTTCATCATACAGAATTACACAAGCACCCCCAGTGTTGATTGACGAAGTCTCATTGTGGCCTTGAGGGAGATTAATACAGCCGTCCTCATGATCAACATTACTTTCGTAGAAGAATCCTGCAAAAATGTCAATATACATTGATGAGATCACTTTACGTTATCACGGGATGTCAAATTGTGACCAACAAAAGACAAAAAACAATTCAGCTGGTAACTTACCATTGAAGTCAATGTCGTCGTAAAATTTTATGGTGGCAGTGTCAACTTGATAAAATGACCATAAATACAAAAGAAGCAGTAGAACTGTTTTAACTCTGTAGTCTCTCATGTTTCCCAATAAAATAGAAAACTAAAAAATAGCTCTGCTTTAAACGTTTTTGCGCAGATGATTACTCTCGGGATGACGATCAAAAGAAAAAATTGCATATTCGTGCTTGCAACGTTACAAAAAAGTATCTCATCACCAGAAATACGTTGATTTGTTTTTGTTTCATATAAAATTGATTGAAATAACCTGTTTCACAGAATCTCTACCTATAATATACCTTCATAGCCTTCACATAACTCTCCAGCAGACTGTTTTTCAGCAACAAAGAAACCTGTTTTTATGTGGCAGGGCACTGGGCAGAGCTCTACAACGTAACATTTTCACTACTACTACTGTACTACTGTGTAAAGAGATATAAATCAGCTATTTTTTCCGCAACATAACAATACATGCTGAATATTCATGGATGTTAACATGACGTCGTGCAGAAAATACAGAGCAAAACGAACAAAGCATCCAAAAAATGAAGGACGATTTTAGGTAATTCGATTAGGTATCGTTAAAACAACTCCCTTTTAATGAAACGGTGATTTTTTCAGTCCTGAGTGGGTATGCGCCACATGACGTCGGCCATTACTCTCGACATTTACACAGCTTAGAGTTTTATCAATATCATGTAGATTCATTTACGATTCACAAAAAATCCCGCGCTTACCTTTAGTGCAGGATTATTATTATTGCCAGCTTTGAATTTCAATAAATTTCAGCTTCAAGGTGTTTCCCTTTTATATCTTCATGTTGACTGTCATCTGATGTAACAATTCAGCAGCGTAATATAATACTTATCATCGCCTAAGCAAAAAAGAGAAAAGATTATTGAACATTCTACACATGACAAGTACTCTATTCATTCATTATCACTTGTCATTTTTCCCTTGCCCTTTACTATTGAAACAAATGTTTTCTCTCTTCTACACAGGCAAACAATTTATTTGAACGGGTATAGGCAGTCAAATTATTAAAAAATGATCATAAAATTAAAGCAAGCTGTGGTAGTAGAACCCCGGTACGTCCCAATGAACTGTATTACAAACTGTAAGAAAAAGTCGCTCCTTTGCAACTGTGCAAACAATGCACAGTGGTGAAAACAATTTCACAAGGACGTTTCAAATTTTTCGATTTTTGCTTTTGCGCTGCAAGAAATAGAAGGTAAAACGAATGGTACATGGTGTGTTGTTATGTTTTGGGGTTACTTTTTTATTGGCGTACAACCGTGAGCCGAGTGTCATATTTAACGTTTTACTTGAAAAGTTCGAAAACTGGAGAGAAAGTGTTACCAAATAACGCTCAATGGAACAATGACAAATGGCTTATCTGTGGGGGAAAAACTAATGAAAATACGATTGTGTAGCCAGCCACGAGCTAGAACATCAGTTGTTATTTTGTCGGTACTCGGTACATTCTAATTATTTGGACTGCAGTCCAGTGACCATATCTCACGGTAGGAAAAAAAAGAAATTTCCACTCGAATTAATTAATAAACCTGCTATAATTGCAGCAGTAGAGGCGCAGATGAAACCCTTTGTATTGATATCAAGCTGATTGAATTGAACTTGCTATTTTGGCTTTAAGTTAATTTAGGTTAATTTAAGTTAATTTTAATAAAGTTTAAATTTTGACCCCCAAATGACCCCCTAGGGGTTGATCAAATTTGCTCAAATTGCATCCCATAGAAGCCACTAATGTAAGTATCTGTATACCAAATTTGAGCCATTTTAGATAAGGTTTGATATTCGGTCCCCAAATAACCCCCGCGGGGGTTGACCAAATTTGTTCAAATTATATCCCATTGATGCCACTACCCTAAGGTATCTGTGTGCCAAATTTGAGCCATATCGGCTGAAGCGTCAAGCCAGGAGCGTGATGACGGACGGACAGAAAAATACACTAAAGTCATGACTAGATGAAAGGTTTTTCATCTGCGTAATAAACGAAGCAAGAACCGCTCACTACAGAAATATTTTTTTTTGGTAACATACGACATTTTATTTTGTGTTCGTGTAAAATCTTTTTCTGCTCTCGAAATTCCATTAGTCAACAAGTGTACATCTAGCAATACTTATACTAGGTAATAAATAGCATATTTACACCTACACAGGATAAGATTTCTTTTCATTTTAATTAATACATTATTTAACCGACCACATGCGGCAGTAAATATTGTAATAGTAATGTCTTTCTTCTGTACTCACTATATAATTTCATCTACTTCTTCTTTGCAAATAAGCAATGACAAAAATGGTAACTAAAATTCACCACAATTTTTATATCGAAAACAACACAATGGCCATTACATGTACTATACTATAATATCAATTTATATAATTACCAAAAACGTTTCTTTCTTACCAAATTGTGAAACGTAAGATTTGGACGTGCTTTTAGAATGTGTGGTGCATAAACAGTGTGACAAAGTTTGTAGTAGTGAACTAGACAAAACATGAGAGCAGTCTCAGGAAGCGCATATTACATATTATGTACATCATAATGTGTCAACATCATAATATGTCATACGCAAAAAAATTCAAGTACTTAATTGGCTATATAACCTCAAGGAAATTGAGAGGGCCCATTATTGCATGTTCCAGATATTTTAATTGCTGGTACGATGTACGATATAAACATCATGATTCACCGTAGCATAACATATATACGTTTTCTTAAATCGTTTATAGTAGTTGAGAAAATCATATAGCAGAGGCGATTATACTTTTTAGTGTTTTTAGTAATTAAAAATTATTGTAATATGTATAATATGCAGAAAGCATAACATATATACGTTTTTCTTAAATCGTTTATAGTAGTTGAGAAAATCATATAGCAGAGGCGATTATACTTTTTAGTGTTTTTAGTAATTAAAAATTATTGTAATATGTATAATATGCAGAATGGTAGAAAGTAAAACAAGTTTTGTACAGACTGATTGTGCGGCGAGAGGAACAGTAAAAAACATTTCTGGGCTACACAGTAAATACAAAGAGTAAATGGTTCCACAGTGGCAAAAAAAAGAAATTCCATACATATTGAATTCAGACAAACTTCTTTCATACAAGTCTCACGATTTTAAAAACTACCTACACAGTAGTTTATTGATTCCTCCATTTTTTCCTTTTTAATCTTCCTTCTGTACTATCTTTTCATGTCAATTATTATTGCAAAATTAAGGAATATTCGAAATTTCTCTTACAACGAAGACGGTAATCGTGATCACTTAAATGTACAAACGTATTTAATTATCAACTTCGGTACACTGGGAGCACGCTACGTTACGTTTAAAACATTGAATATTGAAAATGTCATAGTCATGATGGTCAATGCTCGTCTATAGAAAACAATTCGTGAGGTTGACCAGCTTAAAACTTCAGGAATAATAGAACATCTTGGAAAGCATAGAAATTTCTTGTAAAACTAGAGGTAACGTTTTCAAAACCCGTTTTCGAGTTTGCAGTACTAGAATATCAGGTCTGGTACAATTCGTGTGTAAACCATTTTTAGCAATGTAAAATATAGCAATTTTCCGGGTTTTGAAAATATTACTAAAAGTTTTGCAAGAAATTGCACCAATGTTTTTCAAGACGTTCCTTTATTTTTAAATTTTAAAGCTAACCANTTCGTGTGTAAACCATTTTTAGCAATGTAAAATATAGCAATTTTCCGGGTTTTGAAAATATTACTAAAAGTTTTGCAAGAAATTGCACCAATGTTTTTCAAGACGTTCCTTTATTTTTAAATTTTAAAGCTAACCAGTCTTATGAATTGCTTTCTACAAACGAGCATTGCTTAAACAGCCTCGATCATGTCATAATATTTTTGGGTTTTATGCATTGAACAAACAATTAACTGCCATTTAGTGTACAAGACACGTATTATACGTAGTAAACGTAACAACATTTTAGTGTATACGAAATTATTATGTTAACTAATGATATGATTTGTTTCTTTTACTATAGCCAATGGCCATGTTTTACGGTAATATTAAGTTACAAGTTACCTTTAGGATGTAGATATACTTACAAGTAACCACAAAAATTGATTAAATTGAGCCATGTACCTAATTATAAACAGTTAAGCTATGATTCGTTATATAATAACATTTCGCTTGCACCAATCCAGTTAACAAACTGATGCATAATGATAAAAGTTCGTATCATATTGTATCCAGTATAGTAGGCAAAGTTTTATGCATTCATCTCGTCGCAAGTAAATTTCCAAAAGACACTCCCACAATAATGTAGTGATAAAAGCGTCTTTCGGTGTACGTAAATACATCATTCTACCTATTTAAAAAAAACTATTTACTATTTCTATATTACGGTTTATTGCTCATTTTAAGCGACTGCAAGGATGCTCCCTGGTCGTGAGGCAGGCGTATAAAACGGTGAAATGAGCGATGTACACTGATACAATATGTAATGTAGTACTGTTGAAAACTCTAGTGTTTAAGGAAACCATATCAAGGATACAAATTAAATGGGTAGGCAACATTAAATTTAAATGAATGCACAGAACAGTATGACGTATACATTGCTTGACAGCTATCAAGCAACTTATACGTCAATACTGTTCTGTGAAATGAATGAGAGTGCAATTCACTCAGAAAATATAGACTACCACTAAAGATTTTTTTAGCAGTCCAATTTTTCTATTTTCTCAATTAACACACGAGTGGTATAAGAATCAGCGTAGCAGCAATGCTTAAATAATAAATAACAATGGAGTGAACCAGATGGCTGCTGTTTAAATAAACCTAACTTAGCTTTAAATGTAAACTAATTAATGGCACGAAATGTACTATACACATAATAGTAACTTGGTATTGTGACACATAAGAGTTCGGATAAATATATTTCAGAACTGTAGTGAGTAACTGAATAAAACAAAACTTGATTTAATTAATTATGAGTTATTATCACCAGGAAGGAGGGCCTTGTTTTCTCTCTTATTATTTAACATGTTCAACAACAACAACATTAACAACAACAACAACAACACTGTTTAGTGTTTCATATATAAATATAACCTGAAGAGGCTTATTTGCGGAAACGCTACAGAATTACATACACAATAGCTTTTCTAAAATAAAATAAATCCTAAGCTGGAAGTGAAATGTTACGAGATTGGCGTCGCAGGAAAATCCTCTTCTTGGACATACCTATTGCGTGGTCTGTAGAAAAACTGACCCGTCTCCAGAGAAAACGCGATGTCCTCACGATCGCTGAAAAGTCGACAAAAACAAATAATTCGAATAACTAGAGCTCAGTATAAAGTTACAATTAATCAAAAAAATGTATTGGCGTTTACGTTAATTGAGCAATTTTCGAATGAAGTTTCGATTTCTTATCTTTTCCAAACAGAAGGTGATTCCTCTGTAAAATTACAACAAATAAGATTTTTAACATACTTTCACCAAATGGAATGTAAGGTAGGTATATGCATGTTGTGCACATACCCTATGAAGTACGTCGAACTCGTTTCCTAACGGTGGTACCAGCACCGCCGAGGTTCTTCTTTTAACCTTTGGATCCCTCTCATGAAGTACTCTTAATCCAGCCTGTAACAAGAAAGTTCTCAAATAATATACTTCATGGATCGATTCACGTCTTAATTTATCCAAGGTTGTTAAATTTTACATGGAGACACATAAATTTACATGTTTATGTAAAATTTAACAACCTTGAATTTATCCATTACCCTTACGTATAAATAACATTAAAATATGGACGTACCTGTAATTTAAAGACTTCTAGCCCATCTTTCGCATCACCGCCCCCTTCCCGGTTTGCCATCTTTTTCCTGTGGTACTTTCTGTACTGTTCTTGAATCAATACACTCGCGTAAAACTTGCCTACAGTTACTTCATCCAACACTGTAAATGATTTAAAACAAAAGCAGATATATATTGAGTGTTGAGTTTATTAGTGTCTATTTTGTAACAACAGAAGCTGATTCCCAAAAAAAGACAAATATCTCCACTAGGAGTATACAAACAATTTTCCATGAATATTTCAATTTCAAATAGAACAAACCAAGTCGTAACTAAACAATAACAAATTATATGTCCAAACAACAAACTATTCAAATGATAACAAAAAGGATCTCTAAGTTCTTTATTCCAATGATATTTTATAAATAAATCGTAAAATAAATAGGTCGTCTGTACATCTCACTGGTGTTGGTAGGTTGGTAGGTTTGTAGGTTGGTAAGTAGGTTGGTTGGTAGGTAGGTATGTAGGTTGTCATGTTAAAAGAAATGATAAATTAAAAGGATTTCTTGTTTCTACCGCGGGGGGCACAAATGAACTAATATAAATGTTCTTTTTATATAAATTCGTTTGGGGTCACAGACAAATCATGTTGACATATGTCATAGTTATTTGGTAGTCGAAAACCCCATCCTAAACGGATTAACCGTTTTGGAGTTATTGGCTAAACAATATTTGACCTTTGGTGACCTCTATAAGTCACAGGGGTCATTTATTTCGAATAAAAATTTGGTATACTAGTTTGGGTACATAAGAAGTACTTGTATACCGAGTTTGAGCTCATTTGGACGTGTTTGAACTTTGACCTCTGTTGACCCCATGTGCCCATCTTCGAACTTGACCAAGCATACCTACCGATTAGCGAAAACAGAATTTGAAAATCCTTATATCGTTATCGCGCGAACAACATAGTGGGGACGGCCGAACGAACGAAAGGACCAGACACGGCGACCATTTTAATAAAGAACGAGAAGAGTGTAAAACTCAAATAAGTAACTTTCGTAAGCGATCGTGACAGAAGTGACACCTGGGGGTGAATATCAACCCCAAGAGAAATGTTGACCTAAGGTACCTGTGTACCAAATTTGGTTCTATTATGTCAAGTAAAACAGAAGTTATAGTGTTTACAGGCCGACAGACAGACATGATTGTGATCGCAATAACTTCCTGATAAGCTTCGCTTACGAAAGTTAATAAGAGTTCCATAATGAGAAGACAGATACATAGTCAAAGGTAAAAGCAAACCATGAAACAATTTGACATCTATTTTGACATATCGTTTATAATATATCTTTAACAATTGAATACAAAAACAAGACTAGTTCCATTGCACAACACATGAAACCATCAGTGGATAGAAAATTACTCAAATGGTACAACAGTTTGAAACAAAGAAAGACCATGTCTATGTCAAGTTTGCATTCCAAAGGCTCAGTTGTAATATTATTATTGAGACAAACAAATTCTGGAACACAGGTTGGACAAGCCCATGTTTTACAAAAAGGATCGTATAACTCAATATAAATCTATATTTTGTATATCTATGAAAATACTTAAAACAATATACGCAGTGTAGGAATCCCTCCAAGTCTCCTGTTTCTTCTTCCTTTTTTAGTTTGAAAAGACCTGAATTCCGAGTGCCGTTGAAATCCAATGGTAACTCGTCTACTGAAGCCCATTCGTGTACACTGTTTCCACAGAGTACACAGTCAGGACCGTTGAAATATTTTATTCACAAGTCGTCAGTCGTCAATCGATCGTCAAGAAAATACCAGTAGTCGTGGAGTATATTTGTATTGCCCATATTAGTCATGAGTATTAGACCGTAATATTGTATTATTCGCATGAAAACTACTTTAAATTATATCAGTCATTAAATAATTATTAGTTGAAACTGTATATTACATACTGCTGCGACGTTGAAAGTTTTGCAATTGAGCTTATACATATAATAGCGAGTAA
>JAHZNB010001498.1:0-10927 GCA_027744295.1 Callyntrura guangdongensis
AACCACCGTAAAGGTCTAGGTCTGATTGGAATTTAGCTAACTTAAACTATTTTTTTAAATTTCTCGTAAAGATGTTTTGCCCCAACCTAAACTTTAATAAATTTTGTAGTATTCCAGGTTTTGCCTTTGTTCCAACTGTAATTACTTATTGGACTACGTCCGACTCTGCTGGTTTCGGTTCACGGTTGCGTTGGATTATTAGTTAAAAACTAAAAAACTACAAATCACCATTATGCAACCAAATGGCGGAAGTAGCACCACTCGCTCTGGGCAAAGTAGTAATAGTGTTACTACTGATGATGATAAGGTGTTAAGAAAAGAAGAACACCGAGAGGCCGTTCGAATAATTCAGGAAATGTCTGCAATACTAAGCACAGGACTAGATTCCGATGGATTGGGATTATGCATTAGATTGTGCGAAAATGGTGTAAATCCTCAAAATTTAGCAAATTTAATAAAAGGTTGGAGACAGGAACGATCTCAAACTAGCGGCCAGAATAACGGAAATTAGATAAACATATAACTCTGAATTTTTAACTTAAATTTAGCCATATTTGTAACATTATTTCATCACTGGACATAATGTAAAGAATGATGAGATAGAGAGGGGCAGCTTTTCAAATGTATACCGTAGTTAATGATCAACAGTGCCACCGATGCCAGAATTTTCATCGTTAGTTAGGAATCCTAACTTAGGATTAGGAATATATATATATTTCAAATATTTCAATAAAATAAAATATGCCTTCTTCGTACGTATATGAATTTTGATAATAATAATTTTTGTTCTGTATAATCCATTTGGAGAGATTATCGTTGTCATTTTATTACCTATACATATTAAATATACAGTTTCGGAAAATAAAGTACAAAATTAGTATTAATTTGTTCAGCCTATTTGTAAAAGAATAGACCGGAAATACCTAACAAACACAACTTTTATAACTCCTCGTTCTTCGATTTTTTTACTTTTTTATCACTTTTAGTACCTTTACCGGGATAAGTTTGTCCTTCAAGTTGAAGCTCGGCGATTTCGTTTTGTTCCAACAGGAATGACTTAGCATCCCATGCTTGTGCTCCATCATGAAATAAGAAAATGGCACGGGCATCTTCAACTACGTATCTGTCACAAAACAATTAAAAGAAAACAAGCTTGTATCAAACTGAACATCACATAAAAATTATAATACTCGAAATTTTTCATTTAGCTTCGGCTTCAGCTGAACGAACAATATGTTGGCACTACCTTTCTGCTTGTATATGATTGTTCCTTAAAGCGCCTTGCCAAAGGCTTGTTAGATCTTCACACTCATTTTTAGTAGGGTTTCCAGCTAAATTAATGAACATCATAACAGTTTTCCCCTTCTTGGTCATTTTCATTATTTCATCTGGACTCATTTTCCCAATCTGCGAACAAAAATCCAATTTACAAATTAGCAACATTTTAAACCCAGTACTTTTACGGTGGTAAGCGAAACCATTTGAAATCGTTAGGACTATTTAATAAACACGTGCATTATCCAAATTGATGGATGGAGACTCTTTCGGGGGTTTTTTATACTCCGGTAGCTCATCGTCGGGTAGCGGCTCATCATCGTTTTCCTGAAAATTTAACGAATATATAAAATATAAAATAATCATTAAACATCTTCCTTTTTTATGTGTAAATTTATTTTACTCACTTCCCATTCCTCGTAGAGTCTTTCCAAATCTGCATCGGTGTAATCTCTGAGGTCTTTTTTCGGTTTGGCATCTTTCTTAGAAGGCTGATTGTTGTTACTACTACCAATTGTTACGTAACATAATAGTAAAGTCAGTGCACAGATGACGGTGAAGTATCTTCCGTTCCGTGATCCCATGATTAACTAATTTTGAGTTTCCTTTGGAAGACTTTTCTAACAACGCTGAACGTGATTACGATTACTGATTAATAATAAATAGCACAATTTCTACAATTACAACTTGGACTTGAATTATTAAAGTTGCTTTTTAATACTAACTTAAGTTGAGTATTCTGAATTCCCGATTTTTGTAATGGTACGCTGATGTGACTGGAGACTGGTGTTCGGAGCAACTGTCAATAGTCATGTTAATAACATGCTGTTATGAACATGTTTCTGTTACAATATTTTAGTAGATTGTATAAACCGTTTTGTGATGTGGTAGTTTTATTTTTGAAGCCATGCAAGAATTAGACAAACAGCTGATAAAACTGGATATTCCATCCGTCACTCCAGTCAAAAACACGTCCCATAGACGGTCTCACTCACTACTCCTACTCTCTTTCACATTGCATTTCACGGTCTTTGCCACATCTATAAGTATGGTGTAGCTAGAGCGTAGCATTGCATATATTATGTTGATAAACGGTTGATAATATTAGTCACAGTACAGTCAACAGTCAGTGTCAGTCACATCACGCCACCGCACCATGATTATGATGGTCAACAAAGGTCATTTTAATGTCCAAGAAACATAACTTACTAATCAATCGTAAGTACGATGGATGATGTACTCAGTTGATGCAGTTGTTTAGATGAAGAATTTAGAATAAATTCGAAAGGTTGACTTATAAAATCCGACATCTTTACTTTTATTTTTCCACTAATAATCAGTGTTTTAGATACATAAGTAAAAAAACATTCGCTTTCGCAATAAATGGCGTGGGAAACCGTTACAGGCCTTGAAACGCTGTTGCTAGAAACTTTACGAGTTTGTAAACGACACCAAAGAGCTGATATGTATTATACAACCTACTTTGTAGACACTCAAGAACGGGGGCTAAATGGCGATACGATGGCGCTTCGTTTTACATTATATGAAGATGAAATTCCAGGGGAATCTTGTCTCCACCGACCTTGGTCTGCAGACTGCAGTCGCCCGCCTATTTTCTACATGATACTCCTCTCAGTTCCCTATATAGTCCCCTCCCCGAACAACGATGATAATAAATAGGTTAGTATAATTGAATCAGAGGAAAAAGCAATCGTTTTGTTTATTCTTTCGTCAGTGGATAAATATCCAAATACAAATATATTCTTCTATGTATGGGCAAAATATGTTACGCACACAAACGCATTTTTATATAATTTTTTAACATTTAAACTGGTTGGTTTAAACAGTAAAAACATTTAATGAAGAAGTGGTTTGACAACGTCAACTGCGGTCGTAGTCATTTTGATGGCGGTAACTATTTGCTGGTATTCCATCAAACTGCCTTGAAAGGGAAAGAGGCTCGTTGTCTGTCTCATCGATGTCAATCGTGGGACCTGGACTGATGGTTGTACTCGTGCTATCGACACCACGGGATTTCTTCAAGCAATCATGTATATTATCAGTTGAGGAAAATACTTCCTCATTTGTTAGACCAGCAGCAGCCAACGCATTTTTGAATTCAGTGCTCTGGCTAGTAATAATAAGCTTTTTTCCCTCTTTTTTAAAACAATTGAAAAGGGACTTCATAGCTAAAATAGCAGTATAATCGAAAGTTTCCCATTTTTCTAAGTTAAGTACAATTACATTTATTTCCTCATTTCTATTCGCTATCTTGGTTATACGCGTGCGTACAAAATCAATACTTGGAAATTGTATTCCCGATGAGGGTTTTGCATGAATGTATTTCATTTTCGTACTTTCGTCGAAAACAACGGTTGCATTTACATCCGGCTTCAGCATTTTAATTAAGACAACTGCAATGCTTATAGCTACTCCAATTAGTATTCCATACTCCAAACCCAATGTAATCGCACAGCTGTAGGTTATAAGGCATACTGTCACGTCCAGTCCTGGGGCAAAGTGATAAAATGTTTTTTCCAGGATAAATACATATATGGTCATCCTGTGTATTTGTTAACCCTGTAAGTTAATTAGGGATGTTTATGTTGTACTTACGGTTAACGTTCCACATAACTGGTAGGGATTCATACTCTATCATAAACATTACAGCGCAAATTATCACAGCTGCCAAGCTCGATTTTGGAATGTAGTAAAACGAATTGGTTAGAAAGCCAAGTGACAAGAGAACCAAGATGCCTATCAAGTTTGTTACGCAGTTTACATAACAAAACCATTGTCAATAATCGTTATTTTAATAGATAATGATGGGTTTCATTCGGGTTATATATGTTATGGATCAGCTCACCTGTAAACAATCCTCCCATAGGACTGGCGTTCTGAAGAACCGCTATTAAAGCAACTATCAGTGGCCCCGCTCCAATAAAAGACCAAGTTTGCCAAAATGTCATCACTTTTGTGTCATCATTGTATAAACTGTCATCATTTGTGGAGTTGACCGGCAAGTTGAAAGATGGTAAATTGATGTCAGGAAAGCCTCCATGTACATGGCCTGTTAGTTTAAAAGGTGGATTACCCCAGAGGAAGGCAATAAAGCTGGTTATCACTACAATTATTACATTTCGGGACACTGATAACAGCCAAAATGCCTTTTCAATTGCTTTCTTATGGGGTGATGTGGGGTGCTTGTAATCTTTCAATTTCTGTAGATATTAAAAACCCAGTCTCAAAATTATTAATTTTCCATGATTCCGCATTTGATGATGATCCAAATTTTTGACTAATTTTTTTACAACTTACTCGCAATAATAAAAGAGAAATGAAGGAAATAATGCCCATGCAACAATCCGCAAAGTTTAATGTATGAAAGTCTTGAAAAACAGCGGTCCAGTACCCGATAAACCCACTTCCTTTCGGACCTGACAAGCCTAAAAAACTTTTTATTTGACTTGAAATGATGGTTGTTGCAGCCCCAGATGTAAAACCGATGAACCACACTTTCAGAAATGAAGTTGACCACCCACCCTATCAAAATCAAAAATGATTCAATAATACATTTAAGAATAAACTGGTTGATTTCATATTATTTATATACAAACGTCGGCAATACCTAATTGCAAAATTGCCATTAAAAGTTCAAAAACGCCAGCGTAAAATCCCGTAAGGATGGCACAGGACGGAAAATCGCTGCCACATGTCTCGTATGTAAGTAAGCCCATTACAGCAGTAGGACCTATTGTCACTTGTCTATGTTAGACAAATTTTTATAGCCACAGGTCACAGACATACTCATGCTATATTCTTATTCATATTCATTCATGTCAACATGCCCATGCGGGAGCCAGGCACGTAGTCATATAATTCACTCTTAAGACTTTAAGTCTATATTTTTTCGACGTATTTATGTTACTTCCACAAAAGCATTTTTTATATGATCGGAGTTGAAGAACTGGTTGTCCGTAAATGACCCATTTATGGACAGGGTGGGTTATTAGGAATTTTCCCTTTTTTTTACCTAAAACAAAATGCTAGTTCCTTTTTAATGAGTAGAATGGTCAATGGAGCCGTCGTTAAAAAATTAAGCGTTGGCAGTGGATTTGCTATAACGTACATAAAGGTTTCTTAAGGTCGAACAAAACAAGTATTCCCAATCGTTTATGGGACGGGAACAAATAGCACATTGTCAAAGACAAACAGATTTTGAAGATTTTTTCCTGCGTTGGAAAAGTGGAAATTATTGATGAAAGTCAAAAGTGTGGAATTTTTTAGATATCTGTGTGCCAGTACAAAGGGAACTAAAACTAAATAACCCTATAGTCTACAGTACTCCGGAACAAATGACGCCACCAGTGTCATAAGCTGTTTATTTAAAAAAATATGAGTGAATTAGTGGCGATTACGATTACTCAAACTTTTCATCGCATTTTCATGGATCATGCATCTGACGTTGAACAGAATAAGCAATTAGCAATATGATAAAAATAGACGATGATTAGAACCGTGTGGATCCCAGAAACACATAAAGAATAACTCCTAAGTAAGCACTGTATAGCCCAAACTGAGTTAAAGATGAAACACATAAATAGGAGAAAAAAACAAATTAAATGTGTATAAAAAGTCCATCATAAAATATTGATATCATTTCATAACACTAGTCACAGAAATTCTAACCTCAGGCGTCAGTCCAGCAATTGCAGCATACGCCATACTTTGTGGGACTACGGTAAGGCCTACCGTTACTCCAGCAATCACGTCGGCTGTAAAATCACTTCGTTTGTACTTTGGCAGCCAAGAAAGTATTGGAAAGCGCTTTCGGAATCGTTTCTTCCACGAATGTTTCGGCGTTTGGCGCCGCCTATTGTCTTTCTCGTCCATTCTTTAACGGTGATTTTGGCCAATCGAAAAATATTTTCCACTGTAATGTCAGCATACAACAACAATACAAATTGTTTATTAACAAATTAAGAACCTAGCAATTTTCTCAAAGTAACATGAGTAATGATGGTCCGCTGCTCGTAATCTTCTTGTAATTGTGATAAATTAGTTTTCGATTGCCCTAAATAAACTAAATATACACATAAACACATAATATTCAACAAAAATTTAGTTATTAGTTTTCTTTGATTCGTAAATTTTCACATGTTATATTATAAATACTCAAACACATAAATTTCGCATCTATGCTGACTTGAAGGTCATTATTGTACGTAGTGTGTTTACAAATGTATGCCTATTCTTCTGCTCTTGCTCACGACAAAGAATGGTAAATTAATTGAACTATCATACTTTACCAGAAGTGTATTAATCGATTATAATTTAACAAAAGATATTAAATTTTCGGTTACCCCATCCACTAGAAAAACGAAAAATTCGCAAGTTACAGGGTTCGCACGAGAAAATTAGATTGAAAACTGCTAAGCTTTCGATAATTCGAATAAAGACGATATTCTTTGTCCAAACATACATATTTTTTTTTAAACCAAACAGCTTAAGCTAGTAATCAACTAACCTTGTAGCTTACTGTTGCGTGCCGCAGCGCAGCGATAAGAACGAACTTACCAACCCCTATGTTACACTTTTTCAGCTTACCGAGCACATAACTGTTATATTTTGTTTTTCTTTGTACTAATACTGAGGAGATGGAGGTTTATTTGGGAGACTCATCGCTCTTCAAATATATTTTATACCCAGTCTTTGTTTTTATTGAAGATCTTGCCTGTTGTTACTTTTACAACTATTCATTTCGAATGTCTAGTCTATTTAGAAATGCTCTATTTTAGGTATTTAAAAAAAGAAACGTGAGAAACAATGATATGCCATTTCTAATTATTATTATATCTGATATTTCTGATAAGTTACTTTTACAACTATTCATTTCGAATGTCTAGTCTATTTAGAAATGCTCTATTTTAGGTATTTAAAAAAAGAAACGTGAGAAACAATGATATGCCATTTCTAATTATTATTATCTCTGATATTTCTGATAAGAATTACTTGGATTTAGAAAAAAATATTAACACGAAACGTGACACAAAAAATGCTAAAATAGCTATTTGCAGAGTTCATTTTGTTTTTTAGTTTTCTAAAATTATAAGTTAAAACCAGAAAGGCTGACAAAAATGTCACCTATATAAATTAAATGTCAAGGGCAGGTTATAATTAAATGTCACCTATATAGCTAATGCCTTAGTTATTTATAACCTACAATGCCTTGTTTTACGGTATTTACACGATCTACAAGCATTTTAAATCTTACCTACTAGTCAGTCAGAAACTGAAAACCGTATTTTGTAATTTTACTTCCACAGTGCCACGGCAGCATTTGAGCCGCAGCATAAGCCAGATGAAAGAGGTAAAATTACATTATGTCCCGTCGTCGTGTGGTGTATGCGAAATGCACTGAAATGCTCATTATTAATTAAGTCTGTACTACTTACTACACATATAGAACGAAAAAAATAAAGCCTGTAAACACCATTATCTTCGACAAGCTTGAAAAATATGTACTATTTTACACTATTCTCTGACAGTTTTCGCAGGTTGTTTGTAAGAAATTAGTGTTTTTACGTCCTATGCGATTTCATGATTTCTGATCTAATGCCGGAAAATTAATGAAATTCTTATAAGCCTTAATCTTATCGTGGCGCGGGCTTGGTCGTAAAACTTCCAGTATAGACTTTCAAAGCATCAATCAAAATAAAAATTTTAATGTTGATACCCAATGCACGCATTATATTTGTTGATGAGCATGTAATATTATATACTACTTTCAACCTTACATTTGCAGTGGTTTGGTATAGTGGTAGGACAATCAAACCAGACCGTTCTGACTTGTGAGATGTTACTTGGCTATTTTGCAATGTAAATACCAGTATGCAATAAAATAAGTTCATAATGAACTGGAACATGAATGAAGTGGCGAGAATGATCAGAAACACTATCTGGTTTACGATACCATTTGCTCCAGTATATAACGTGTCTCAGTTCAGACGCCAAATATATTAAATTAACATTAATAATTTATCAAAAAAACTTTACTCATTTTCATTTATTTTCCATACGTGTTCTACTAAGAACCAAACGCATCCAGTAGTAGTGAGTGAAAAACAATTTACGCAGTAGCGATTAACTTTCAGGGTTTTTGGTGTCATCAAATCATTATGCTAACAGGGTATGCTTTTCTTTACACTTTGCATGTACAAAAAATCACTTGCATTCCCATTCCAATACCTCCAATAATCTTATGGCTGAATGCTACTGCGGATGCGAATACATCACAATCCGTCAGTTCTACAGAAGAAATCAGCAATACCATCTAAAAGTTTGAGTAGGTGGATATTGAATAACTATTTAAAAACAAAATGTGTGCATTATACGGTCATTAGTCATGCAAGCTGTTGACGTCTTTTTTGTTCTCTACCTAAAGGAACAGGACAACGTATGATTTGATTTGTGATATAACATTTATTAGTGTGCATAATATACTATGTAAAGTGAAATAAATAAATAATAATGAATTACGAAAATATTATGGTAGCAAAAAGCGAAAGAGTCGGGTTCCGTGACATTTGAACCCTGAACCTGCGTCCTTCTGAATTCCTTTACTTATCTTCCTTTCCCTTTCATCCAGCTAAAATGTTTGACAGATCCTTGCACATGTTTTGAACAATTGTCTTACCTTACCCCATTATCATAATATTGCATTTTAGGTTGATGAGTTATGCATACGTGACACGTAGTTCTGTTACTAAAAACTAAAAGGCATTGTAATTACTAGTCCATGCTTCATGGGACATGCATAATTGATAAGAAGAATACTACCGAATGGCAGCATTGCAGTAGTGCATCAGTAAATAAAATTAGGAAAACAAAAATTAGCAACAGAACGAAAATTGAAATTAAGATTTATTTTATTGGTTTTCCGTTCCAAAGTGAAATTTGTACGAATGCACTTTTTGATTTAGCCGATACAGGCACACCACAAAAAACTGAAAATATCACGTTTTTATGTTTACCTGAAGAATCTGAAGACTCTTGATACTTTTCCATTGAATACTGCTTTAACCGGATGTGATAATTATATTAGTTTTCTCACACGAAGTTCCATCATAATAAAGGCTTTAATATTTTGATCCTCCAAAGAATCCAGTTCCTGAAGCACCTTTTCACGACTCATGTTTGGATCAGTATATTTTTGAGTAAGCTTTTCCACATACTCGATCCAAACACAATTTGGACACCCAGATTGACAACAATTGGTAGGTGGTGAGAGATCTTCGGATTCTAATTTTGAATTTTCTTCAGGGTGAAATACAGGTCTTTGGGCTTCTCCACTGCCTTTGTTTTCTTTTGAACCAAAAGCAGGATCTTGTGTAAAAAAGCTGTCGTTTTTAGGATTATAAGCTTTGTTAAGGGGCTCGGTTGATTCCGTGTCGTTCGAGATCCCGTTTTCACCTACGCCTTTCCCTTTATTATCGCCAGACTGTTTTTGAAAAACGGGGAATGCACGACTGTACAAATCTCTGGTCAAACTATTTCTGGTTCTCCACATAAGATTTGACAAAATCATTGGCTCGTGGGTTTGACTGAGACGAAAGTGTTTTAGCTTGTAATTCTTAGAAAATTTCAATTGTTTAGCCGCTAGATTAGTTCTCAACACCTTTGTTTCCGATATTTCTGCTGTCCATTTTGAATGTTTAGGTAGGAAGAGACGCTGAATGAGGGTGGTTGAATGTTCAAATGTTTTCAACAAATATTTTAAGTGACAGCCTATGTACGTTAAAACTGATCTATTCGGAGACATTAAAACACGTTTTATTATTTTATAATTATGTTGTACAAAACAGGACTCTGGAGAGAAATCAGTGAACTATGTATTAAAAATTGCTTGCAGGGCAGCAATGCATATAATTTTAACTTTACTGTCGAAGAAATTATGCTGTGAATTAAGACATTTTCCTCCTTAAATGCTCCTTCTCCAACCAAACACTCTCTCAAAGAACCAACTTCTGTTGACAAACATCACATGTTCATCTTTGGGACAGAGAAACATGTGTTCAGTGCATTTACCACGCTATAACATGTAAATAGGCAGCAGAAAGCGAGCAACCTAGAAAACAACAAGCTTCTCAAAAATAACTAATCCGTTCAAAGATTCCTGTGGATTATGGAACTATTATTGGCCTTCCGCTTCCCCGGATGAGCTGGATGGCCATAAATCCCGGTTCCGATACACGGTACAATGCTCAAGTTTAAAGTGTAATTTATAGGTAAATACGGGTAATAAATGTGTGTACTATTTTATTTTATTGATGGGGAAAGCCTCTTAGAGTGACGAGGACGAGAACCATCAAAAACGACGCTGCGCTAATGGACTAGTGTTGACAAATTTCATAGGTCTATTTTATTGTGGAATTATAAATTAAAAATTAAATTGTTTTCTTTCAAATGAGGTGGTCCAATATTTTGGGCGATTCATATCGTTTATCTTATCAACACCCCGTCATCGTAAAACGCTTCACAGAGTGCCATCTTCTTTATATTAGCCCTACCTGCGTCTGTCTGTCTGTCTGTGGAGCTATCTTCTCCTACAGTTTTTGCCCAATTGACCTGAAAATTGGCATACACAATCCTG
>JAHZNB010001500.1:0-10089 GCA_027744295.1 Callyntrura guangdongensis
TCAAATCCGAGTAGCACTGAGGAAGATTTACAAATGTCGACTCGCCACGCTATGCATATAATATATGTATTATAAAATATATGCATTACTATATGCCTAAATATCCATATCCATGTTAAGTACCTACTTTGATATTTAGAGAGTTGAGAGTTATTAGTAGAATGAGGGGTTATCAAATGCCGCCAAGTGGTTGGCGCATGAGGCGAACCCCTCTGTGTCTGTATAGCAGCAGCAGCACTCAAGTGGATAACTTCAAAAGGCTTTGCATTTACAGCCAGGAGAAGGACGGATTTCATTAAATTCAGTAATCCACCTGGTTTTCAAGGAAGCCGCAAATGAACTGCTGATAACTGGCCTGATCTGACAGTGCATGTTCCGTAATGCGTATCTTGGCATATTAATTTAACTAAAACAATAAAATAATTTACCATTTTATAGCACACAAAGTAAATGATTTTTTTGCTAGTTTATTGTTTATTACATTGGTAAGAAATACTGTTTTTACATCATTTGATCGTAAACGAAGTAAAAATATGCGTAAGTTGATAAACACATGAAAGTTCATACACGCCTATATGAGATCCCTCATTTATGGAATCATCTCTCCGATCACCTGTACATGCATGCCAGCAACATTCTCTACCTATACTCTGCATACCTCTAGGTATTTGCATTTGGTTACGTATACGAACACGCCAAGTATCACGACACCACCACCAGGTCTTAAGACACGGATACAGCACGACTCACTGAACGTACGGACCGACCAGTAAGCGCACGGGTGGACGGATTATCTTTTTTCTCTCTTTATTTTTTTTATCTCCTCCTAATTCTCGTGGCGAGTGAGTGCATTATCCTCCTCGGTCTTGCTAAGCATCTCCTACTCCACTACAAACTACCACTACATTACTACTCATTATACTTTATTATGAAGATTTTTCTCTCTACAGCTTGGCTTTTTATTCCTTTGCGATTATTATTGTCGATTTTTGCAATGCAATACAGTTACCCTCTAAAAGGTACAAAAGACAGGCTTCTCCACTCTTTCTTCGCTGATATTATTTAGGTATGCATTTCCTATTAAAACTTGGTTGATTCATCGTACTTTTTACATCAACATCACGATATTTTGCTCATAATAATACATTTACTGTACTGCTGCTGCTACAGTGCCTTCTACTCCTGCTCTCCCCGTCACTGCGCGCCGCGCGTTACATTACAAAGGTAGGTATACACATTTTTATTTCAGCCCTCTATCTCTGTTTGTATGTGAATAGTTATTAGACTGTCATTATTTCGGGTAGTTTTAGTCAGTCTTTTCTTGTTGTCAAAAATAAACTTGTTCACAAGTTTTGCAAATTTTGGGTGTTTACCACTGCATTAAAAGCGATCTACATCCTGCCCACTGTCTTATTCTGTAAATACATATGTATGTGTACAATGACGAGTGTGAGTATACCTACAAAGTTAATATATTTGATTTTTCAATGCCTGTCGACTTTCGACTTCCTGGTATTCACATTCGACTTTTATATTACCATCAAAAAATCCTTTTGTATACGTATAAACACTTATGGATTTTCAGGCTGCTGTTGTGGTTGATTTTTTTTCCTTTCGATGATACTACCACACCGGTGACGAATACAATACATATATTTTTCTAAAAGTTGTATACAGCGAGAAAGTAAATGCACTCACTACACATACACATGCATACAATATATAAATAGGTAGATACATCATACAATATATATTAATATTACACTTCTAAGTTCTTAAGAAGGACGCTCAAAAGATGTGAAGCGGAATCGGTACATTAGGTGATGATGATGATGGGGCAAATGATACGGATGGATACGACGATAAACTATTCTCTGAATTCTTGCGTAAACCCTTTTTGTTACACAGTTTATATAATGATGCACCATGTTGGGTAGTGTTACTCAACTTGATGATCATCATGATATTATGATGATTCAGTTTTTTTTCTATTTGCTTCCTCCTTTGTTACAGCTTCTTCTACTAGGCATTTATTCGTTGTTGATGTGTTTGTTTCATGATGAAACATGATGGCTCCTTTCGGTGGTGGTGATTCTCTACAATTAACAATATCTACTTGAGGCGTCTCACGAAAGAACGAAACAATCGCTACGACAGCGCACCAAAATGACAAGACAATAATCCGTCTTCTCTCCTTTTTCAAACAGGACAAATATACAAACATCTAGTGAGCTTCTACTGTCCACACGTTACCGTATAGTGCTCATCGTCATATCATCTGTCATCCATTAGTCAAATATTCATTTGCTTTGCTCATGTATATATGCTTGATTACTTTATGTCTACATATTTATTTTGGATCACTCGCTTTAGTACATGCTACACGTAAATGGTCGACTTCCCTCGGCAAATCTAACAAACAATTCACTAATAATATCACTCTTGTCAAACTTTCTGTTTTATATAGTGCGTGCATGTAGTGAGCGGAAAGCAGATGCATGTGGGATTGAAAATCTGGTACATCAACATTTTTATATATTTTTTTCTCATGAAAAATATTATTCGATTGAATATATTACATTATTGACATAGATGAGATGTTCCCATGAAGTTCAGGGAGTTCGATTCCTCTATGAATCCTCTCCGAGTCCAATTGTTCCTCGATTTCATTTTTTTATCCCAAGTAAAGTGACTGATGGTATATGTTTGAGAGTCGGAGAGCGACCCTAATATAATGTCAACTGAAACTGAAAATACATTGTTCTCTCCGTAACATTAAATTCTTCCCCGTATTTTCCACCCCTCTTTTCCCTGAATGTCCGATTCACCATTAGTTAACACAGTACACCAATAACTTGTATTTCTGTGGTGTATACAGTATATATGTGATTATTACAACGGAATGAAAAATAAAACTTGATGGGATGTAGGCAAAGGAAGAGTCAGAAATACTGAAATACTAGCTCGCTTCCTCACTTCATATTTACGTTGGTCGCACCCGACCCTTATCGTTTCTGTGGTAGTTTAATGTAACTTGGTCAGGGTTTCACAGGAAAACGCAAGCCAAGTGGTTCTTTCGCCACGTGATCTCTGTCTCTTCCATCATCCTCCCCAGTTTTCCCGGTCGGACAATTTATTCACTAGAAAAGAGGGTGATTCTCGATAATACAGCTTTGACAGCTAGCCAAAGCTAAGCAAGAACATCCCAACATCCACATAGCTATTATCGTGTATCATAACAAGGAAAAAAAACTTTTTGTTCCCAGTGCACATGTGGAAATTCCCCATCCATCTCTACCCTTAAACACCTCCTCTATACCATTGTTACAGGTACATTTTCTATCTTCCATTTCTCGCTTCTCACACTCGCTTGAGTACAAGCGTATACTTTGTATACCACCGTGGTATGATGATAAACGTAATATATCATCCTAACATAAAGTTGCATACAGTTGCGTTGATCTTTCCCTCAGACAACAAAGCTTGCTGCGTTTCCACCACACAAAACAGCAGTCAGCCACTGTTCACAACAGTACAAGTTGCACTCGGATTATATATAAGAATCATAACATTTAGAAGGGAAGTACCATATTAGAAGAAACTCAATAACAATAATGAATAATAACCCCTCGTTTTAGGACCTGTAACTCACCCCTTGAAAATATATGCCCGAAAGCAGCCTTCTCACATTAATTTTGGCATCACCAGTATATAAACTCGTATTACTCACTCCAGAGTATTTCTTGATTTTGTGTGAAAGGATGCATCACACAATCAAACGGGGGACAGCCCCAGTAGTAGGCAATATAAGTATCAAAGTAGGCACGAATGAATGTGTGTGTATACATATATTCCTATATAATGCCTTGCTGTGAGGACTGATGGTGGTGGTAAGCGAGAATGAGGAATAATAATAAAAACGGTAATAGAAAGCGGTTGCATTAACCCATTCACTTTGCTTTTGTCACACGGATATTTCATATCAATAATGCGAATACACAAATTATTCATACCGTGTAACTTCTTTCATTCTGGCTAGTTGCCTATATTATTATAATGCCTAACAACATAGAACTGTGATTAATAATCTGACAAAGCCTCGGCACAGAGAGAGAGAGAGAAGCCCTTCTCCGCTTACAGGAGGGTGTACTGGTGTACGTATAAAACGTAGTTTTAAACAAAGTGAATATTAAATATATATCTTACACATTTGCTTGTCTCGTTTTTCTACACTCGTGTTCGTAGTTAGCTGCTACGAGTGGGTACAATTTTTTTCATCGTGAATAAAAAATAAACCAACTAACCGGCCAATAATATTACAATCACATCATTTCTTTCTATACGTATCGTAAGTGCGAGTAAGAAAGGGAATAATCATCGTCGTCATCCTCCTAATAAAAGCCACGATGAATACACTTGTTTGATAATCGCTTTTGCTGCATTTTCTAATATACATATAAACTGTTTTATAGCATCACACAAACATTTAAAAGAGCAACTGTCCGCATATAAGCCTTCGTTCAACTGAAAGGTTCATTCCTACTTCACCATTTACTCTACGCTACCACCACCGCGAAAAGACATTGATGTGCACGCTATTCAACTTTTCGCTGCTCCTTCTTCACTCACGACAACGATGACTACTTGTACAGCTTCATATTATTACAACTTATTATTATCAGAAAGTAACTGTGCTTTGTGTGTATCTGCTTATATTACAGTTTATATAAAGTCTCTTTTTTCTTTTGATTCTGTAAACGTATTTGTGCGAGTGAGCTGTCTGTATCCTTTAATCACTTCTAACTTTACCTATAATGATGACGCGACGAGTGAAATAAAAATGCACCACATACGTGTACACAAGTACACATACAAGTGTCTGTATTCTAATAATGTCTACTACAGTTTCACTCTATCTAACACACGATTCTCATTTATGTAGATTGTTGTCTTTCCTCGACAAATGCATATTGTTTGGCACTCTACATATATATATACTCATTATTACGAATAATTTTATTAGCTTCAAAAGCCAAATCCTCAGTTAACCCAATGGGTTGTTGCCGGTTGGTCACATCGACAACCTAATAAGCCTGTGTGTGTGTGGAGTAAAAGTCGTTGCATTTAATACCTACCATCGCATTTAATACCTACCATCACACCACCCAAAAACATTGTAGGCAGGGCTGTATTAATTCCAATGTACATATTAACTGTGACATGCATGCATCATCGAGAAAATCGTACTACTTTATACGATATCATCGTTGCCGACGACGTTCTTGTCATTATCATCATCAATTCTTTGTACATTCACTCACACGGGCTACAAAAACATTGCTACTCAGTGTTCCTCTACGCTCATAATAGGATAACTACATACCCAGTCATCTACCGTTTCTCTCTCTCTCTCTCTCTCTTTAGTTTGCAGTAAAACACAGACACAATGAGATGAGGAGACAATAAATTCACGGATATATACATAAATAAAATTCGTATCAGAGAATATATTATTTGTGCATATTCGCATATTTGCAATAACAGTATAATGCAAACACACACGCGCATCTAATAGGTTGTGGGTCTTTTGGTCTTTTATGTTTTGTCAACGGTATGTATTACCAAACGGGGTATTTTTTAAGGGGAAAGGAACAAGTGAGTTACCCCAAATCTCCAATCCAATGTACTGTCCCCTGACTTACAAAACTTTGTATGAGCGTAACAGGGTTCCTCTGTTGCTGTTTACGTTGTTGGTGTTATTAACTAGAGACATTCCTAAAAAAAGAAACGTTCAAACTTATACCTACGTGTATCACTCACTAGATAAGTTGTATGATTTACCAGTTAAACGTATTCAAATGAGATACATAAGGAACGACAACATTATGTTCGTTTCGGTTGGTCTCGTTTCTCCTCTCTGCCTAAATATACATTTATTTATATACATACACACATAGTTTTCATTGTTGTAATACAATGTAAGACGTAAAAACGACGAACGTACGCTGTGCATTTGTGTTGTGTACCGATGGTTTTTGTCTAAAAGTAGGTAACCCAAACTTAAACGTGGATATTTGCTTTTCGTGGAACGAACAGGGAGAGAGAGAGAAAAGGCGACACAGACATGCTGTCCCTTTTTCGTTTCTTCTCTTTTCATGCTCCCCATTCGCATTGTCAGTTAGTCACTCACCCAATCCATCTAGATCTGCCTATAGGACTACCCACATATACATATAGCTGCACACGTTCACAACTATCAATAAGTAATGCCGCATGCACAATAATATGCCTTAACGGCGTATATTCGACAGTGGTGGTGGTGGTGTGTGGTTGGTAAGTGCAATACTTACTTACCTTATTTGCCACTGATAATAATGATAATGCGTATATAAGCATAATATGTATTCATTTTAAGAGCACTGAAGGAGGCAGACTGTGAAGTGGAGAGAGAGAACTGAATTTTGTTATGTGTCTATCTATCTTACTTACACACATAGCCATCGATTTTTCTTCTCGCTGGAATGGAAGCCGTCCTTTCCTTTTTTCTTCCAGCTCTTTTGTGAGGCAAGTAGAACGCAACATTTTTCGTGGCTTATATCATTTACCCACAAAGAGTACCATGTGCGGTGATAAAGTAAACTAGTGCGCTAATGTATTAGAGTAATAGTTAGTATTGGTCCTTATAGAGAGCTCACCGATCATCGTCATCATCATCATCATCATCACCGCCGTCGTCGTCGTCGCTGATGTGATATTCGTCGCGTTTTGTTAGTAGATCCTTTCAGGATTAATATGTTTGTATCCATCCCTGTCCAGTTCCAAAGTATTCCCATTCTCTAGGGGCTATGCCTACATGCGTAATGCTGTATCACGCATTTCTATCTCTGTCCACGGGATACAAAAACACGAACACAAATGCACATACATACTATCGGTTTGCTCCTTTCTATAAATTCATTTTCTGCTCCTAACATGACCATTGTAATATGCTTAACCCCAAAATCTCAAGCTCAAGTTACGTAATAATGAGTCAGTGACTGGATTTACTGAGGATTTTATTTGGAGAAAAAAAATTATTATTCAGATCATTATACGCTTCGACGTAGCTTCCATTATCATTACATCATGATCAGTCTAACCGAGTCATCATGGTGCATTTTGTGCTACTTTCAGTGCATCACTTCATTCGAAGCTGAACACTTTATGTAAATTCATAAAAAGGGGACCTGACGAAAAGATTTTGTTCGAATCGAATAAACCTTTCTGTTCAAACTGGAGATTATGCCTGGGAGAAACTTTATACACCAACAACAACAACAACAACCTGCAAATATGCTTGTAATACCAAATATTTACCAACTACATATTTTTTTACTCTTTGGCTTCTTGATATACAGCAGCATTAATATTATGCGGATGAGAAAGCATACCTATACATGCCTTGCTTGGACTGTAAGCACACGTCAGTTTCTAGCTTTTGTTTAAAAGTACGAGAAATATATAAATAAATCAAGAAGCAACTACTGGACCAAAAATCTCACTTGACGGCTGTCGATGATGGTAGTCGTCGACAAATACGTACAGTCTCAACCGACCAACTATTTATTGTTGTCAAACGAGAGGCCTGAAGCAGATACAACTTACTTTAACCACTTTCGTATATACATTTCTATCATCCTTGTACCTGCTTCTAGCATCACAGGAAAAAGAGATATGGTTGGACACGGTGTGGTGGTGATGATATGTAATATGTAACCTCATTCTTGGACAAATGGACGCAGGTGCAAGCGAGCAACAAAACTTACTTTTGGGTACATTTATCAGAGCAACTTTTAACTAATATTTTCTCAGTTTTCTTTACTTGGATATATCAAAACTTTTTTCAGCTATGCCACTGTTGCTACCCTTCTTTTTTGGAATAAATGCCTCCTTTTTGGTCTCCATTCTCTCTCTCTCTCTGTGTCTCTCTCTCTACATCTTATCCTTCAAACTTTAGCTAAAAGAATAGAAACATGAATGTGAAAATATTACTACTGTGTACAAACCAACTCAAGAAGGAGATGAGGAGAGATGGAAAGATAACGCTACACAAACTCATCCACTTTGTTGAACGTGTGCAGCTAAAAATCCGTGCTAGTATACAGCGTTGATTGGAGATGGAAGAAATAGAAAAAAGGAGAGATGGATGCTGCGGTAATAATGTGTAAAGAAAATTGTGTTGGCAGTACAACATACAAGACATTCTTATCGTCTGTATTCTTTCTGTTAAATGAAATCTCGATTATCTTTTTTTTTCTTCGTGTTTTAAAGGCGAGGTTTATCCTCAATTATATATGTGTAACATATATTATATATACATATATTACACTGATGTAAGTGGTAAATTAGCTTTGTAAAGATCCCTTCGCGCAGAGGGCAATTGGACTGGTCCAGCACAAACTGCATGCATTCTTCATACCTTTTTGTGCATAAAAACAACAGACACAAAACCTGACCTCAACGACAGAACGCAGTTGCAAAGAGAGACGATAATCTTTGTACCATAATATTTGGATGATAACGATAATACGTTAAACACATGAATACGTGTGAGAGAGTAAATACACAAGTGTTTGTAGCTGATACGTATCATCGTCCTCAAGTATAGCGTATTATTATTAAGCGTGGTGGAGGCGGTGTAGCTTTGCACCACCACTGCCGCACCGCTTGCTCGCTGCTGTTGTTGCCAATAAAGCATTAACCATTATTATATCATCGCCACCACCACCGTCTTTATTCTGGCCTTACTTGATGTCTAATACATTATGCATATTTCCTAATAAGATTTCCCCCCTCCGTTTAGTTTTTATAAATTACTAAGCAGGCTAATAATGGTAACGAACGATAATTGAATGAAAATAACAAGGAGTTATGCATAATACGCAACTTGTAATATTATTCAATACAGCATATTATATGATTTCACATTCTTTGCAACCACACAATCGGAATTGTTGAAATCTTGTTTGGTTGGGTCAGAAATGGTATGGCAAAGTAAGTTCATAATTTAATACTTCAGATGTCAGACAATACGATGAGCAGATTGTCAGATTGTAAAAAACGCTTAGAAGCGTTTGTAGCCAGACCACATATCACTACGATGAACTCTTGACTTTCCAAATAGATCCATACCACCCATGTACGTATATATTAGACAAATATTATATAAGAATACAACTTTTTCGGAGACTTTGCTTCAGTCTTGCATTAAATGCTTATACATATGAAAGGCTTATAGATTTCTGAAAAATCATTTATGAGCTTGCTTGACCACGTATGAACTCACTGCTGTCTCTAGATGAAGCGCATGTATTGGGTCATTTCCTTTAGGTGTTATGCAAAATAAACTAACACTCTAACCAATACATCAGTCTAATAAGTGTAGCGTAATGCCAATGCCTCAAAATAGTTCAACGCAAACATGTAAAACAGCACAATAATATTTTTAGTGCTTTCTATTATGCATTCAGTAAAGTCTATTTCCATACCTGATGAAAACCCTTTGCTAGTTTGACTCCAGTTATGCTTTTTCTGATAGCTCAAAAAATTGTGTAGATTTAACTTAAAACGCACAGAACCTTCAGGGGAAACAATAGGTTGTTGACCATTTTGACTGGTAATTTAATATTGACGAGCTGGAGAAAGCTCACATTAGACAAGGGAAAGCTCGACGTAACAGTCAACAGTGAAGTTTAGCTCTAAGCGTTTACGAGCTCTGTTGTGAATGTCAGACAAGATGTAAAGCACTTTCACTTGCTGGTTTACAACCGCGTTGACAGCAAAGAAAAAATGGCATACATCTATAATGTATGTATCCATCGATCGCCTTATTGTTTTATCTTTTTCATTTTCGTATTATTTAATCCTCCTTCAGAAATCGTTGACTATTAACGACATGTAAACACAAAGCAGAAAGCTAGAAAAAATTTCAGGTAATGTTAGCAAAACAATAGTTGTAACCCTTGATGAAGGATGTCATCTCTAGATAACTGTATGCTGTAACAAGGATGCTTTGAAACATGAGCAAAGAAAAAAGCCAATAACAAGGAG
>JAHZNB010001501.1:0-12711 GCA_027744295.1 Callyntrura guangdongensis
TGCGACTGGTGCATGTTCATCCTCCACTTTAAAGCTTGTTAGCTGTAACATGCCTCGTCCCAGTGTCAGTTTTAACCGCAGTGATCACGGTTACAACAGTCATTTATTTTATACCAACCATGCGCATGGTGAGACGGTTTCTTTAAATTCCAACACCACGGTTGTCTCCACGCCGGAATCCTCTTCTGGTAGTTATAGCAGTGGTACAAACACAGACCGACATACCTACAGGCGAGCGGCTGGTGGGAATGTAACGTTTTTTGATGATTATGCTAACCTTGGAGTTAATGCGACTCCATCCCCAGCATCGATGGATTATGATGAGGATTCTAGTCTAGTGAACCAATATTCTTCATCCCTTCCGAGCCCAGATTCCCTTAGTTCAATTTCCAATCATCGTCCGTACTTTGCCATGTGTGACAATAATAGTGTTCTAAATTCCACTGAAAATTCTGGAACTTCAAGTCTAGCTTGTCATGCCAGTCCAACATTTTCTAACACCGGAGATTACTCCTCACCTACAAGTGGCAGTGATAAATGCATCGTAGGGGAAAGTGTGACAATGGCCGGTGATACATTAATGGAACTCCGTAGAAATCAGGTAAACATTTAGATATACATGTTAGTACATTACATGCTATAGAGGTATAATTGCTACTTTATACAACAAATCAATCCTCATCAACTTTACCAATCAATCATGGAGTTTTTGCATTTACTCTCATATGTATGACCAACTTATTTACTTACGTGAATTGCTGTATGTAATATAATATATTATTGTATAATGCATGGTAATGCATATTTGAACAATGATAGCAATTCTTCCGTTTTAACTAAACAAACACGCTTTTGTCAAGTGCTCTTGCTGCGTCAAGAGACTAGCAGACGAGTGCATAAAATACAAATATACAAGTAATCAATATTGGAATTTTTAGTCAAGATTTTCTCCACAGCAAGAAGAAGTTCAGTCGGATTGCCTGGGACTAGATGAAATTCTGGCAATGTGTGCGGAATACGAAGAACAGATTGCCAAAGAGCTGCAGGAGAAAAAAACAACAACAGCAACGGTACATTTAAAATACAAATTGTTTTCTTTCGTGTAGCAATAAACCTATTATTTATTTTAAGCCTCATATACATGCTCCCGGACTTGGACTTGAGCCTCCCAATGCATGTGCAAAAATGTCGATACCAAATAGACTAATATCACACACTATACACACATTTAGAAAAATATGGGCTGATAATATTGTGGCATGGCACATGACATTGTCCTTGATCGCATCGTTTTTTTCAACATTAAATAGTTATCAACCTCGGCCCACAATGGAAGCACAGCATTCGACTCTCTTAAATCCCCAAATGCCAAATCATCCAATGGAAGAAGTACACCCACTAGTCCTCATTACTACAGCAATGGCAGGTAAGATTGGTGCATGTTTACTACTTTGAAGCAATAATATTATTGACGATGCCACAAATCAATGAATCAATGCCCTTCTGTTACCATTTGCTATTGTGCTTTGGTGGGGTTTTGTTTTTTGTGCAACTGTGGGTGTGTAGTCCTGCTAATGAGTTGGAACAAAAAACGAAATTAGATAAGTTTAACAGCGCATTCAAAACAAGGTCGACGAATAAACATACACACTACCCACTTGTGGAATGACCAGCATTATGTAAAGACAACACTTAAGCGTCAGAAGGAAAATAATAAACGTCGACATGATTGGGTAAATACTGGCTGGAACACCCAGTTTGTCCTTGTCATCGTATAAATTACTATGCAAACATGTAAGATAGCGAGCACACATTATTGCATTAGTACTAGGGAGGCGTAAAGAGCCGGGAAGTTTTCTTTGGACTGTCTTGAACACATTTATATGCCGTAGTAGTAATAACAATGAACATGATGTACTTAATTTATTTAACGAGCCTCATATTTTTATGGACCCTTGAGCAGGTTTCAAGAGCTAGGCACCCCAAAACAACACTGAGTGAATCACTTGTTGCTTTTTCAAAACCAGTCTCTCTTTGAGAGCTTTGGTCATTAGTCATTAACTTGGGTTGTTCATTAATGCTTATCGTTTCTTTCAGCACATCACCCTTCCTCCTCTTTTGTTTGCCTAAGTTAGAATCTAATAAGAACACATTTATGTTGCACTACTGGTTATACGATTCTTTGCAGAGGAAAGTATTACACTTTAAATTGGTTTTCTTTTGGAAAGTTAGAATCGAATTTATGTGGAATCGTTTACCCATTTTCTCATCATCATTCCAGAAAAGATATACGATTGTTAGTGAAAAAGAGTGGGTAGGGGTAATATTAGCCAATTAACTTTAGATGTTACATACATATATATCGTAGTTACAACTGCTCTGAATTTAAAAATATAGTATACTGTCATTGTCATTGGACTATTTTGTATTGTTAAACATCTTTCTAACGATTTCTGCTGTAATACAGTAAATGAATAATGTACGATTACGAGCTATCCATTCGTGGTTTCATTTCAATAAAGTTTGAAAGAAAACATTAACAAATGGATACACCAATCACGTAAATACTATACACAAGTAAAACCAGATTTTTATTTTCTACTTAGGATCAAAACCAACGGCTCCTTACCACGTGATCCCTCTAGAAAAGCATTCAACCTCACCATAACTCCTGGGACACAGCTTCAGAATGCACATTCCCATGTACTAAGTCCAAAGGAAAGCCCAACAGCTTCACTTACATCCAATTGTAGAGTTTCTGACGACATCCATTCATTAACCTCTAGCATGACGGTATCACCGTGTTCTTTAGGCAGCTACAGCTTTACAGTAGATGGAAAAACTTCATCATCTACCTCACCAACCTTGAGCACATGTACCAGTTTTACAACCAGCACCCCTATTCCATACTCAAACCAAAGTGGCTCTAACAATTCCAGTAGCAATAACAGTAATGCCACAAGTACCCGAGCACCCACGCCAGGAACGCCATTTGTGGTGTGCCAAAGTGCAAAAAGTCCATATGAAAATCTGTTTTCTCCTGTACAAGTCGGTAAAAATGAGTCAAGCGGTAGCTCAAAGTTAACCTATCATGAGCAGCAAGAGATGCAGCAAAATCTGAAAATCCCGTTGAGTCCTACAGGAATTAGGACAACGCCTGATTACCACCGTAAACCTATTCTGTTAAATTCATCTGATTCGACAAATAACAACAGCAGTTTTTCATCAACAACGCCCAGCAATAGTAATATTGCGTGTAATGGGCCTCCCAAAAATGGGCCTACAAAGCCAGTACTCTTGTCCTCATCCTTCAGCAACTCAAAGTTTGTTGGGAACTGCCAGAGTTTAGATAAGGCTCATCAACAAAAGTCAAAGCTCTCTGTATCTTTCTCGAATTCCGTACAAGAATACTACGATGGGAAAGATGACGATGATGAGAATGACGATGGCTCCGTACGGGATCATAATGATGACAGCGAGACAAGTTCCGACAATGGGTATGATGAGAACGGTCTAGATAAGATTTGTTCAGGCCGTATAGCAGCTTCGATTGATGAGGCATCCTATACAACAGCCATTAAGTCTGTAGTATCACCGACGGAATCAAAAACCCAATTAAGAATTAACGACCATCCATTCTAAGGACAATTTCCACAGAAGTACAAGTCCATGTTCAAAGTAGCAATAAAAAAGGTGGTGGTGATGATGATGACGATAATAGTGATTCCAGTTGTTGTTTTAATAGCAATAGTAATAATAGTAATGGTCGTAGTAGTGATTACTGCGTTGAGATCGGTAGCAGTAGCAGTGGAAGAACTTTAAGCAATAATAATAATCATAATGATAGCCATGGTCAAACTAATTTAATGTGTGGCAACATCAGTATGAATGCAAATGAGCCTACCAGTGATTTCAACTACAGTAAAAGTGAGTCTAATGGGATTTTAAGATGCCGTGAGTTAAACGAACTGCTGGTGATTGATGCGGAGATGCTGGGATGTGGTTCAACTACTTCTAATTCAAATAAGAACATATCTAATAAAAAGGTTTACAATGATGAAAATGCCGGAAAGTGTATAGTTACATTAACACCACCACCGCCACCACTACCAACACCAACAACAACAACAACAGTGGCAGTATCATCACGAAGCTTGCCAAGTTCCACTTCTGTCAATCAAGACCTAACCCAAAGTAGCAGCAGCAATAATATTAATAACAACAGCAGTTTTAGTGGCAATACGCAAAATACTAGTGGGAACAGGAATGCAAAAGTATCAGCAGCGTCATTATCAGCATCCGCAATATCGTCACCAGCAGTTGTTGGGTCTGGCCCAGAGAATCCGACGACCATGCCGACTTCCTCCCCATCTACGTCGTCGTCAACAACACTTGGCAAAGTCCATGTAAGTCAGTAGCCCACACGGCGATTTGCCACATACCCTCTTTTTATAATGTACACAAGCGTCGCAACGTGTGTGAAAAATTCTTAAGCACGCGTTGTAATAAGTTTTATAACGTTTATTGCTGCATTTCTCGCATGTTTGCATGTATTTCAAACCAACAGCCGAGCTATTTAGCAGTATGCGCATACATACACTTGTATAATGTGCAGAAATACAAGATAGAAGCGGTTACAAACAAATAAATGGATCAGTTTCTAGACTCTCTATAATATAAATAACGCTCAAATCGACTAGTCATAGTTAATTTCTGTACGCTATACTCAATCTTTGTTCGTCCTCATCTCATCGCCACCATCAGATGGCAAAAGTGAAAATAGGCATCTTTGCATTCATCTCGCCTCATTCCTTTTCTCAGCATAATAGGCAATACAAAACAATTGTTATTGGAATACTTTTCATGTTTGAGTATTAAACACAAACTCGCCTCCTGTCCGCCTTCCTATTACAGAGTGTGTATTTGTTCATTTAGTGGAACTGTGTGTTCCTTAATGGAACACATTTTGCAATTTGTCTGCCACTTTATAAAGCTGAACAGACCGATCAGTCTAAAATAAAACTGTTTTACCGAGCTTGACGTATAGCGAATTTTTTATTTCATGGCCAGACCATTATACAACGTAAAAATGTTTGCAGATTTGCAGCAACTGCACTCGTCAAAATTTGCGATATTATTCATCGTCGTTCTGTTTGCTGGTGTGTTTATTTTAAATAAGAAAAAAAGAGGGTTGCGATTTGAAGGTGTAGCCTGAGAAAAACACGTCTTTTTATGCTTTACTAATTAGATAGCACACAGGAAAAAGGAAGTCCATAAAATAAAACACGAACATACATACTCTTTTCCTATCCGTTATACTAAAAACTTTGATATTATTCATAGGTTTACTCCACAGTGAAAGCCTTCACGTTGTGTCGACTGCACAACGAATTAGCTATTTCAAACATTCACCGAAACTGCACCGAAAGCTAAAGTAGAGTAATTGGTGACACACATTGTGGGTTAACATTTTTTTCGTCTTTTAGGAGCATGCCAAAGTGCCAGTAAATGTGGCATACATACATTATAGTATAGGTAATTTTTCATTTGGCAAGGTGTCCTGTGAAATTTAAGATCACACATTGTATATTGTAGTATTGTCTGTCCCAGCTGGTGAATAAGTGACGTTTGAGGATACGCCAAATATTATACATGACAAAAAGGTTGAATTATATTTTAGGATAGTTGCAAGTTTAAGGTTATTGGGTCTCTGAAATTTCAATATATGTTTTGGAGTAGATCATCTTTGTTATAAAAAGCATAATATTCTAAACCGCTACCTTTTTCCTTGTATGAGTATAGTTAACAGAACGCAGTGAAAAGAGAACAATCGTTTAGTGAAATATAAAGGAGAGTAGAGACAAAATAAAAGAATACATTACGCGACATTGTAAATCTTATATCAATCTTGCACATTACCGAAAAGACAGCAACAGGTGTAGTGTGCAGGTGTTGTGTTTTGTGCTCTTGTCGTATGTAATTGTGAATATTAAGTGTTTGCAATCGTATAACTTTGTCATTATGAGCTCCCGTTTATAAGTGTCTTGTAAAACATTTTCAGAATGGATATTTGAAACATGAAAAATACGTCATAAATGCTGACGAAGGCCGTTTGGCAAGTGTAAAAAACGAAATAATGGAGTTGGAACAACAAGAAATAGAAGCCCTTCGTGAGGTATGTCAGTATGTATATTTGCAGATCAAACTATTTTTAACGTTTTTAATGTATTTTACTTTTATGTTCTCCATGTATCGTGTGTAGATGGAAATCGAGAAAGCACTGCTGTTAGGCGAAGAAAAGTCATTTGAGGCTCAAACGGAGATTGACAAAGGAGAGCTCTTAGACCTTAAAGAGCGTTTAGCTCAGATTGATGAAAGCAACCGAAGATGGAGAGCTCTCAGCTTGGAAAGAATAGCCGAAATGAAAACTAAGCTGATGAGTTCTGAAAAGGAGCTTCAAAGGCTGGAAAAGCTTCACGAGGAATTTTGTGGCAGTACTGATGAAGAGACTGTGCTTCTAGAGAGATTAAAATTCCAACATGAGCTTGTTGAAGGGGATCGCAAGGTATATTATTGAGGAGGTTTTCCACTGAATTGTTTTATAATGATATTTTTTATTCTTTCTGGGCTGCAAAGTAGATGGCATACTTTATGAGAGGAAGTATTTTCTCCGTATGTATATTGTTAATAATTCTTGCTGTTTTACTGTGTAGGCATTTGAAGACGCTGAATTTCATCACATGGAAGAAGAGGTTAATAAAGAGGCACAAAGGGAAGAATTAACCAAAACTCTAGCTGAAATTGGGAGAAAACTGCTTTCTCGACAGTTTCAACTGGAGCAGCTACGTAGTCATAATCGAATCTCGATAAACTCGTCCGCCAAGGAAATTCATAATTTGGAAAAACGTCGGCAAGAGCTTATCAGACAATTGAGAGCGGTAAATACTCCAACAAATTCATATACGCTTTATATTACTGCGCTACTTGTTTGTTTCTTTATATTTAATTGGGATTTTGAATCTCATACATTGTCTTTTCTATTATTTGTAGTTTATTTTTTTAATGTATTTTATACGCCGTTGCCAATTTGTTTTTTTTTTAGCTTCAACAATATTTAAATTCGGAAAGACAGAGTGAAAGTCCGGTAGAAAATGGTGCTTATGATCTAATTTTTGACGAAGTGAGCTTATACGACGATTTCATTTTATTTCCAGCTTTAATTAATTGTATCTTGAATGACCTATTCCCTATTTTCACCGCTTTATGTTTCTTTGTGACGTGTAGAACCGGAATATGGATCTTGAAGAAAAGCTAAAAGCTGTACACATTGTTTTGGAAGCAGCCGGGGAAAATTCCATTCACATAGAAAGAGTCAAATCCAGATCACCCATTGACCCAACTCTCGGTGGTATTATGGGACCAAAAACTTTTGAAACCTTGAGAGAGATTGAAAGACATCGTGAATATTTGTTAAATGAACAAGGTAACCTTTTTGATGTCATTCAACATGTACACACATCATGTTTTGTTAACAGGCATAATTAGGTTCATGCCAGTCTTTGTTAGCTAAAATTGATGCATAAGAAATTGTGACGACTCAAGTTCCATCTACTTGCGTATTCCTGCTTTAGGCGCACAAATGTTGGAAGAGGAACGTGCTCGTGTGAGAGAGCTACAAAAACGGGTGCAAGATGCCGTGAGAGAGGAATGGGAAGCCAGTAGGAAGTCTCGTAATAACCAGTGCCACTCTCTTAATTCAGTTGGAAGTGAGGATTCTGGTCAGACCATTTCCGACACCCCGACAGACAGGTAAAATGCATATCCCTTGTTTTTTTGTATTTATGTTATTACTTTCTTGTTACTTCGTTACTTTCATTTATCAGAAGCAGGTGAAGCATATTATATTGCTGTAGTTCTTTTTGTTACAAAGTAGTTAACTTGTACCATGAATTTTATTGCCTGGAACATTTCCCTTTTTTAGTGCACGTACTTACTATCTGATAAGAATTTTTGTGCTCTGCTAAGTTAAAGTGGATGAGTCGATAACCATCTAAATGGATAAAGTTTGTGGAATTTCCTTTTTTCTCCCCGTTCAGGAAGAGATGAAATAGATGATGACAATAATAATAATAATGAAAGAGGTAGCGTAATAACTAACAGGAACAAAATTGAGTTCATTTCTTATGTCACTCCATTTTCATATGTACGCTGACATTTCGTGCAGTATACTGTTGTACATTTTTGTCTTTACCGTATTGTATGGGCGAGTCCCCCCATTTTCTTTAATTTTCTTTCTCTTGTACTTTTCCTACTTTCATCAATATTGCAGGTAATTTAAGGGGAGTTGGAATGGAAATGCATACCGCGCTTTACTTTTACTGTAAATGGAATGGGAAACTGCTCTCACTATTCGGTACACTTCACAAGAATCCGTTCAATTACTTTATCAAAGTATATTTCTACAATTTACTACAGTATACGAGTAGTAATCACGAGTTATATCTTTTCTGTATTTTTTTGTGCATCAAAAGTAGATTATATTCTATACATTAACAAATGCTAGGGGAGGTGCCGCTGTAATTTTGGATTCATTCATTTGTGTGAATTTCGATACTTTATATTTTCTCCTTCAATTGTCTCTTACCTATATATCTACATTTTTATTATCCATTTTGCCCACACATGTATTAATAAAAGGAAGCCACAGAAGAGTACAAATTCGACTTCATATAAATCACATGCTCTAATAACTTTCACCATTTACCCCCTTTTCTCATTATTTTAGTTCACATGAAGACTACACAGTACTAAAAACCAATCGCTGCGCATTTGTATATAGGTCGATCCAATGTATAAAAACACTAGTTACTTTTTGTACGTAGTGTATCTGAGTTTGAAAATATATTTGTAGATAATATTTAGTACTAAACACATTAATTTTACTAACTATGTTCATGTTTTTATTCCGTGTTGTTTGGTTATATTTATATTTTTTATATATAAGACAGTTGTAATTTTTCAAAACACTTCTACGGACTACAGACCAAGATTTATACAATAATCGTGAAATCGTGTTTCAAAATAAAGTCGTGCAATTTAAGTCTCATGTGATCGAATTTTAATTTTAAAAACACTTCTACGGACTACAGACCAAGATTTATACAATAATCGTGAAATCGTGTTTCAAAATAAAGTCGTGCAATTTAAGTCTCATGTGATCGAATTTTCTCTACAACAAACATGATAAAGAGAATGATTAATTAAACTTGGTTTAGAAAAAATGAAGGTACTTCTAACATCTGTTGTTGAGCACGGCGTGGATGGATTGGATGGATAGATACGTCGTCAACTGTCACTTGTGTCACTATCACATTCGTTAATTATTGTTGCTTAATAACTTAAATAAGTTTTAGATTCATGGGTTGGTTAAGTTTCAATTACGTAGAAGAAGGCTTTATTGCATTAAATTTTCATTGCTCATCGACATATAATTTTGCATCGACAGTTTAAAACTTGGTTAAACAGAGTAAAATATCATGCATGTTATCTTTTACTAGCACCGGAAGCGGCAGTGGAACAGACGAATCAAACGACACCAAGAGCGGTGCTCTTTCGATTTCCACAACAGATGGCAGCCTGTCATGCACAAAAGCAGACGAAGTAAACGGAGAAAGTATCAGCCTGAGCAACTTGACAAATGGACAAACAACTATAGAAATGGGCCAACAGGTATGTTTTGTAATAACTATTAACTATGTCTACATACATATGAATACATATGTGTTTGTGAGATTGTGAGTTGAAAATGATGTCCGTGAATGAAATGCGAGTGTGAATTGTTGTCTTGATTGTTACGTAAAAATGATGAAAATGCGTAAAGTTCTTACGGCGAAGGACCAAGCTACTATAGGTAGCTACTCTAAATAAAATGATTAAAAAGAATAAAAATTGTGGTTAAATTGTGAATCACAAATTTGGCGTTTATTGCGTTCACTCGTCAAATAAAATAAAATATTGCAAGTCAAAAATACTGAACGATAGCAGCAGCAAGAGGAGTGTTTCACTCCTGGTTGGCAAGAGGAGAATGGGCGAGGAAAATACTGCTGCTCTTCTTTTTATTAGTAAAAAACATGGTTTTCTGCTGCTAACTTGTCTTGTTGTCTTCCACGTCATCACTTACGCACAATTGATAAAAAACACAATAGAAAAATACTAGAACTTTCTGTGGTGATGTGGCAGAGATGCTACACCTTGAAGATAATAAACTCTGAGAATGACTGAGCAGAACAAAAGTATTGCACAGCCAATAAAAACACAAAATTACAATGTTTAAAATATAAGATACGCGCTGCACTCAATGTGTGCATCACACAAAAATACAACAACTGTAACATGGACAAAGTGTGACTTAAAAATACATACATACAAAAATGAAACATTTCTACTACAAGTTATGCTGTGAGCGTAACGTACAACTTGAGACTCATTTTGGTCGCATATATGTACGTACATTCTAGAGAATCCGTTCATTTTATTACGCAATACATGAACATGTACAGGTCGTACTTATTTATTACAAGTCAAGACATGCGATTAATTAACTCACATTTATTACTATTTATCGATTTTTACTAAATGTTAAGTAGCTCACACATACACAAATTCCAACATGCCGCAGTTATGTGAGTAGGGCCCCTGGTGTAGTGACAGATGTCCGTATACTGAAATTATTGGTCATCGTAATATGATCTAAAACATTGCACTTTGTACTTATACTACAGATTACCTATGATAATGTATTTATTACGTAGGTGGAATCTATAATTTGGATTAATGTATTTGTCTGTCTGTCAGACATTACAGGCAGACTAGATGTATATTGCAGGTTGTTGGTGGAGATACCTTAAGATTCTTTTTCTCATATTTTAGATATCCTTTAGGGTCTTTTGGTACAATTTAACTATCCTATAGAGTCTTTTGCCACATTTTAGCTACTTTACAGGGTCATTTAAGAGCAATTTAGTAACCCTAGTGGGTCATTTGGCACACTTCAGCTATTATATGAAGACTTTTTGCACATTTTGGCTATTCTGAAGGGTCTTTTGGGTACATTTTAGCTATACTGAAGGGACATTTGAGTACAATTTAGTAACCCTAGTGGGTCTTTTGCACACTTTAGCTATCCTATCAATACTTTTTGCACATTTAGTTACCCAATTGGGTGTTTTGGCAACATAAGATACCCTGCAGGGTCTCTCGACACATTTTAGCTACCGTACTGGGTTATTTGGGTGCATTTTAGCTATACTGAATGGAGATTTGAGTACATTTAAGTAACCCTAGTGGGTCTTTTGGCACATATTAGCTATCGTATTGGGTCATTTGGGTGCATTTTAGCTATCCAACTGGGTCTTTTGGCGCATTTTAGCTACCCTACTAGATCTTTTGGTCACATTTCAGTTTAACCCTATGGGGACTTTTGCATAAAACGAGCAACTTCTCGAAGCAAATCTGCGTCTGTATGCTCGTTATTGGTTTCTGAGATGTAATTTTATAACTAAAAAGATCATCTGATTAGTGTATAGTACTCTTTACCAGCTGATAAAATCTTGCTCCATGTATCACTATTATGAGGATTTTCGTCACTAGGGTATTTTGGATGGGAGGGATTTGTGCACTTATGCGTTCCCAAACTTATACGTTATTGTGCGTACGTGTCTTTCATCAATATTCATCAACATTCATCATCCTTATTTTAGTGAACATCTTCTCAGGTCCTTATGGTATTAATGGTAAATAGCCCATAGTTGTACCATTACAACTAAAAGCAATTTGGTATATAGCTATATGGTAGTATAGTGCTGGAGTAGCACCTCTAAACATATAGAGACTGTTGGAGTAGTACAGTCAAGTTTTTCTAAAGCCTTGACTGTACATATTCTTGACCTTTGGGTTCACCTGTACAACTGACCATGGTCAGTGACTTCGATTTCGAAACTTTTTTGGTGAACCGCGGTAAGCCTTCGGACAGTCGCAAAACCGATATGCTACTGTCTTTTCCACAGTTGGTTAATTGCGCAGTTAAAGTTTTTCGAAAAACTTCACTGTACATATTCTTGACCCTTGGGTTCACCTCTCCAACTGACCATGGTCAGTGACTTAGATTTCGAACCTTTTTTGGTGAACCCCGGTGAGCCGCTCCATATATTTTAGATGGCAGAACTTATTCCTCTCGTTTTTCTTCAGCATTCGTCTCTCTCTCTTTCTTTATGGCAAACTGCTTCTACTGGTAAATAGACCAGTATAAGCAATTTATCATATAGCTGCTCACGGAACGGATAAAAGGCACCGCGTACCTATCGGCACGTGCCGAATCTTGTTGGGTGGTCGAAAAAAGGTTGCTTAAGGGGAGATTCTCTCGCACAGGGAGATTCTCTCGCACAGGGAGATTCTCTCGCACAGGGAGATTCTCTCGCACAGGGAGTATCTCTCGTACAGGGAGAATCTCTCGCATAGGGAGATTCTCTCGCACAGGGAGATTCTCTCGCACAGGGAGATTCTCTCGCATGGCAAAAGGTACTCCTTTGGCGCGTGCCTTTCAATTCCTGGAAACGCTCCAGGATGTCTGGAGAACAATAGAACAATAGATACAGCGAGAACAAAGAAACCTGAGATGGTTGTACATTTTATACTACTCACCGACGCTGCGAG
>JAHZNB010001502.1:0-23595 GCA_027744295.1 Callyntrura guangdongensis
CGTCGACACTTTTGTGGAAAATTTTTCATGACATGCAATTTCACATTGAAAGGTTACGTTGAAATCAGGATATTAATTTAGATTTAATGGTGTTTTCACTTTATTATTTCGCAGCGTGATGGGTGAGGAGGGCGAAGCGACGTGAGGTAACAGTCAACAGTAAAATTACATGTGCTATCCGTTCTATATCCCAGCACTTACTAGCGAATAGCTGACATTGTGGGCTACAACTAGATCCAGCCAAGAGTCAAGAGGTCGTGCTGGAAATACTCAATCAACTCGTCATGAGATCACTGTTTGCTGTATTGCATTTTCTCAAATCAGCCATAAATGATGATGCCCTCATCAGCATATGACGAGTTCATAACTGCATAATATATTAAAACAAGCTATTATACTACATGGCAGTAGTAGTAGTAGTAGTAGTGGCACAACAACACAAGAGGAACATGTTCACATATATTATTTCTCCAGCTTTTCCAGCAGACATAAAACAATTCCTCACACGACGATGATTTTATCACTACGTATTACCGCAACCTCTCCAATTCTTCCCACGTAATACTTTACCATAATATACTCAATAATTCAACTCATACATATACCCAACCGTACAACTATTATGAAACGATTACTACAGACCTTACAAGAAAAACAGTCAGCATTCTATACTTTTTAACGACTCACTAAAAGTTTATTGCCGATTGCAGGCCACGAAATCCTCTATGCAAAAAAAAAATATCTTCTCCATGTGATTCCACAAACTCTCCACAGATATCGATATACCTCCACCATCATCAGTAAGGGTGATGACGATATTGTAGGTTGTAACTCTCCTTCGTGCCTCGTGTGAGTCGTCGTGTGGTACTTGATGTTTTGATGGACGAAGGAAAGAATGAAATTTGTACTTGTTGCTTCTTCATTCTTTAGCTTCTCACTACACTAAAAAGGAGAATTTATGCGGCGTTTAAAAATGCAGCGATTGGAACGACGACCGAACCCTCAAGCCAAAATCACTTATTTTGGTTGTGGCGTAGCGTTAGCGTGTAGTGGTGAGTAATGCCACTCGTGTCGCTCGTCAACTCTCAGCTATATAGCATGTAAGAAATGATGACGATGAGAATGAGTATAGCGCAACGACGACGAGTATTGTTGTATATGTAGATGTACACGACCAAACACATGCACGCAGTTTCAAGACTGCATAATAATAATAATAATTGTTGTCGTTCTCTGCTAAAAAGTAAGTAGCACATCAAGATATTCTCTCTACTCCTTGTATATATCTCTCCCCCGTGTCTGTGGTGGTGAGAATGACTGAACCAGCCCTCTCCTCCTTTTATCTCCGCTAAACTCTGGAGAACAAGTCGGCTTTTGTTGTTGTTTGTGTCAATATAAGGAAAGAACGCTCACAGGGAGTAGTGATGGGGAGAGTCGTCTCGAAGACTATTTAAAAACTTAAAAACCCAAAACCCGAACGCAACATGAAACGAACATAAGCGCATGGTCGTATATACACAAGTGTAAAAATACAAAGGAGAGACGCATACCGAGAATTTGTGTACATTTTCGTTTAACTTACAGCAACAACGACTGCTACGATCGTAGACGAAATTCGTAATGTAATGGTAATGGTACCTACATTTTATTCTTTCATTCAACGTAAGGCTTAATGGCCTTGTAAACTGTTGGGCGTATGCTTTGTACTCGAGTAAAGTGTAGCTAACAATATTTGTTCATTGTTCTGTCTGATGATGATGGTGTTACGAAGAAGATGTGAAATACACGGAGAACACCAACACACATAGTTGTCTACATGTGTTATGTGGGTATTTTTAAGTTTGCTGTTACTTATATTCTATGAGCATTCGTTTGTCGGGGTAAATGATGGGAATATTATGAGATGAGAACACTGCCATAAAGACGTCTCTTGACAGAGACGAGAAATAAAAGAATGGAGATCAAAGTGTAAATAAGTCGGCTTGTACGGTGATGGTGCCCTTTTTCATCTAATAAGTCTAAAACTCTGTTTGGTATATAAAAGCATACTGACTGGTTGTAATACTTGTTAAAAGTCTGTATACTCACACCAAAGTTTTAAGTTCAACCATTTTTTTCACGCTGTGACTCGTCAGTTGAAAAGGGATGAATTGAGAATCACAGAGGATGGATAGCGGATGGATATGAGTTTGAGCTCAATGATGCAGGTCAGCTAGAAAAAGAAGGAAGATAATTTTCAAGCGAGGAAAACGATAAGAAACGCGTCTTGAGTTTTATGAAGTACAAAACAGCGAACATCAGTGCTAGAATCTACACTATACAGAATGAGACTGGCTTATGGTTAAGGAGTTAAGGCAGAGATTTTTCAGATAAGAATTTATTTTTATTGTATTCCTCTTAAATGTTATGACTTCAGCAGAAGTCGTCTTTTTTTCCTGGCGGTATTGTACTAAAACGCAATTTTGTTACTGGTCCTTCCCTTCGTGTTGATTGCCTTTCGTTTTGCCAGAGGAAGAGTTCAAAACGCTGTATTTTACGTCGTGAGATGGGCAAAATTCCTCAAGGATGGTGGTGAAGAGGACGACGAGTATGAATTATAGGATTTTTACAACCAAAAAATATTACTGATGTTCAAAAAAATTATCAGCTTCATAAGCCACCATCACCATCATCACCACAGTAGTAGTTGCAACAAAAAAGTTGATTGTCACACATCATCACTTTAGAATGTTGTTTATCTCCATTCTCCGCATTTAGCAGAGAGGGCAACTCACAAGCCAAGCCCAAAAACATCGAAATGGCAAAACTTGCAGCATGATTTTTGATTACTTGAATGTTAGTACGCGCAGTTATTTTAAATTTTTAAATGTTTTATGCAATATACAAGAAATGCCTACACGTTAATAAAAAAACGAAAAGTCTCACGTCAGATTCCCACTACAAAAAGTAAGGTACACATTTTGTTTTGCAATGAAAGCCTGGTTTATCTGGTTTGCTTTTAGGCTAGGTATCAACAAAGAAAAGGAATAGTTAGTACGAGGTGCTATGTTGTATGTTGGAAGTTTAAAGCCTAAATTATTGTTGCTTTTTTAACATGCACTGAGTAGTGTGAGCATTGTTCATGCTTTGTTTAATTTCCTCGCAATCAGTCAACGCACGAGCAATTTTCTTAGAGTTAATTTCTTTTAAACACATACTTTCATACGATTTCAAGCTTCTCTCGAGAGGTCGTGTCGGTGTGATTGTGATGAATTATGAAGCATTGTAAAGTTATTTTATTGGACATCTGCAACATCTATTGAAAGTCTGCAAATGGAACCAAAAAAAAAACTTTTTTCTTTTAAAATTAAATGGAATTTTGTTATTAAAGACTTGATGTTGATAATATATTATGATATTTATATTATCATTGTAACAATGTAACATCTTTGCTTCGGAAAATAATATGGCCAAATAAAACAACAAAATTCTAGTAAGCTATACGCACGTATTATATCTTAATCATATTATTGTGTACTGCGACGCAACAACGTTACCTCTATCCTTCTAAATGGATTTTTAAGAAGAAAATAAATTGAATTTGTGTTAGATCACCCGCTGTTTAGAAAATCTTACGAAAAGTCTGTTTCGTTTTTTGAAAGTCAACTTTAAAAAAAGGTTAAAAAGTAACGTACAATATTTTTGTATATGTGCAGTTGTAGATTGTGCACGCAGCTAGTATTTACGAAGATATAAAATAGTCACGACAAACTGGTCGGCTCTACTACGTATTATTAGGTATGTTCTGTGCACTTCTACTTATTTTTAAGCACAGAGGAGTGAGCCCACAATTCAGAAAGTTTTTCCGTTTTCCTTGATTAAAAAGAGTCAAAAGTGCATTTTTCCGACTTACACAATACGATCGTATTTGCTTCTTGATGCATGATGTTGCAACTGAAAGCTACAACATGTATTTGAAATTTGAAATGTAACTCGCTTTGGTTATAATACAGAGACCAAGATTTCTCATATTGTGCTAAGGTTCTTCTTACAATAAAATGGAACATATCTGTAATAATATATTGAAATTTGAAATGTAACTCGCTTTGGTTATAATACAGAGACCAAGATTTCTCATATTGTGCTAAGGTTCTTCTTACAATAAAATGGAACATATCTGTAATAGTAATAATATACATAACAGTCCGTCTCCCTCAAAGCATTTATTTCATTTATCCTGAATCGTATTCACAAGTGCACCATTGTATATATAGTATATAAAAAGATGTACAAGTAACAACAGCTACTTTCAAAATTCGTTACATATCGTTAGTAAATTCGAATTTCCTATATTTTTGCTTATTGGAAGAATTGCCTACCTACCTTTTGTATAGCATTAACAAGAATTTGTATGAAGAGACCCTCACCCTCACAAGTTGCAAGGATGGAGATGGAGATTAGGCGACTATAATGTAATTCTTATGAAGCAGCACGAAGTCAGAACGAAGTCTTGGTTGGTAGTGTCATGTTTTCAAGACAGGTCACCCAAAACTTCCATTTAGGGTCTCTTAAATTCTCTGGTAGATGCTGCCCAGCCCCTCTGTGTAGCCTTTTTACGTGAGCGATGGTAAAGATTTACGTAATACCTACTATTAGATACCAGTATAAGATAGAATGTAGGTATGCGTACTTCAAACTACATATAATGTAATACCTATATAATAACAGGTTCAGATTTTTTAAATGCATGATTGTCACAATGATGATGATAATTTCAAGAAAAACACTATGCGAATGGAATGTATACGCTCTTCAGTAAGGCAAGAGAAGGTAAAACTAAAACAGCGTACTTTTGCTCACACTCACTCACAAACCACAATACATGATATTGACTTGAGCGCAAGAATGCAGTTTTAAAATGTCATTCTCAGAAACGAATCTTTCGAAAATAATCTTATGCCATAAGCAGCAACAGGACAGAAATACATACATCATGAAAGAGTGCTGCTGGCATAAAAACTGTCGTTAATCATCAAGTATGTTTTATCCTGCCTTTATCCATATCCACCCGCACCTGGTGTGTATCCTTTAGTAAAAAAATAGACCGAAAATACTCACGTCACGTCAGTTATTTTAACTTTAGACATTTCGTCCGCTACATAATAGTTTACTGCAAATGAAGTGGTCATTGACTTCTTTTCTTGTTATGTATGGTTAATAGAAAGAGACGACACAGGTGTAGTGGCCGCCCTTGACCCATAGGTTTGATGTATGACTGTACATGCTCTTTACTTTTTAATATATTAAATTATTACATCGTGTACCACGGTGGCTGCATTGTACACAGTTTTTTTCTATTACTACCTTGGTGTATACAATTATTCGTTATGAAGGAACACAAAGGCATTTTTTCTAACTTGAGTCCCAATTAGACCGAATCCACCGAGTATATAAAGTAATGGCGGCTACAGGTTTCACACGAGGTGTTTACGACAACGAGCGCCTTATAATGAATCGAGAATCGAGATAATAACTTGCGTGATGGATGATGAATACAATGGGAAGATGCAAGTGACAATATGTCAACCTCGCGCTTTATTGTGAAAATACGTATAAATTTTTCACTAATTTCCCCGTAACGGGGTGTAAAATCGTATGCTCATTGTAACTTGTAACATTCTACATTTTTAATTTCAGCAAAGTCGTTTGCGTCTTCAAACGTAGCAAGACGTATATGCATATGCATACGAAACTTTTGGTGTTTAGATTAGACTATATTGATATAATTGAAGTACAAACAAATGCTAGTTTAGCAATAATGGGTAAAGTATATAGAGTAATTGTGAGTAGAAGCTATAAGGAAAGTACCAGTTATTAACTTTAAACGAAACGTGTTCAGTTATGCTAGCAGCCAATAGACGTTTGGAAATATAGTGAATATTGGCCAATAACCAGCAAGGCTGGGCATTTCGATAAAACTACAAAAGGTACTTCCTACATTTATGTTAATTAATCGAATCGTGTCGGCTCAATCTGACAGTAGTGGGTGTCACAGATCGGGTATCTTCGTGAACATCAAAATGACAAATAAGTAACTCAGGTCCTGTGACGTCACATGTCCGTGCGAAGAATTGTGCGAAGCGATTGTCGGAAGTCGGAAATACCGTTCACTAGGCCTTTTATAAATCTTGGCTCCCTCTATGGACTTACGAGGAAGACTATCGAACCAAAAGAGTCCGATCCCCTTTGAAATATTTTTTTCTGATCAATTCGTATGCGTCAATGACTGCGTAGAATACGATAAGATTAAAATTACACCCGTTTTGTGACACCCTGCGCACCTTGGGCTTCAAATGTGATTCCAATGATATGCATACCATAGGCCATAGGCGATAAACGCAATTGAGTACAGTTTAATGTCCCATATCACTCTCAACTATTTTTATTGTTTTTTTTTTAAATTTTGTCTGTATGTACTGTCATCCATATGACTTGATTTATGTGCAAGTTCGAGTAGATTTTAATTAGATTCAGTGTGTAACTTTTACATTTGAAGAAAACAGTGTTCGAAATGCCATGCAAAAAGTAAAGTAAATGATCTATGCAATGCAATGTGTAACTAAAATATTGAAAAGTGTAATGGAGTCTAACAGGACGAGGACTGTGCATGCAACTACTCTGATTGTCTTTGGTACGCAGATCACTGGAACCACGTTTAAAGCCCAAGGTGTCTAGGCAGTCAAAAAACGGGGCGTAATTTTAATTTGATCGTAATCTACTCATACGAATTGGTCAGAATAAGTTATTTTAAATGGAATCGGACTCTTTTGGTTCGAGTCTTCCTCGTTTGTATACATTACACAAAGTTTACACACACAGATAGGTAGGTCCTGATGAAGTTTCATTTGTAAAAAAATATGTATACCAAAACCTGTATTTAATAATTTCGATCATTTTCGATCAATTTTAAATTGCAATTTCAAGGGTTGTGATCAGAAAGTTACGTTTTTATTTAATGTATTCAAACAATTTTCAAAAATACGAAGTATACAAAGAACATTGTCCTGTTATAATTTGTCAGTTATAGAAGTGAAATACACACAGCAGTACACAGTGTAATTCACTCGGTTTTCTAAGTTTGACATTTTACGGTACGGCTCATTTCACTACTATAAAAAACGTATCTCCATCTGCATATCTGTATACTTTTCATTCGTATGTATAATAAACTTACTACACATATAAGCCAACGAATACAATCTCACGTTCATATTTTATAGTAAACTATCAGTGAGTGTACTTACCCTTCCTTCTCTAATTAGTTTTAAATGGCTTAAGTATGTTAAGTACCGTACTCATCAGAAATTCCTGTTAAAATCCAGGAGTACTAGCTCGCCATCATTTTGAAAAGGCAACCGTAATATTTTACAAAATCTTCAAAAATCGAATAAGAACTACTGCGGAATAGTTATAGAAGGTTTATTCGGAATCCGATCCAGATTCTGATAACTGTAAATCTTCACATAATAAGTCTGTTGGCATCGACGGAGCAACAGGCTGCGGCCTGCCACGATTGCCATTATTCCCTAGTGCAGGAACATTGTTACTCTCTGGGACGGAGGGTATAGGAACTTTGTCAGGCACTTCTTCCAAGTCACTACTGTCATCATCGTCTTCTTCACTACTGGAACTACTACTACTGTCTTCACCACTGGAGGATTCCGATAAAGCTGTTACATTCTTAGGATTCCCACCTCCACTTGCAACCCCTGCCCCTACAGATTTTGCGATTGGAGCACTTAATGAGTTGTTATCTTTAACTGGAGGTTTCTCAATGTTAGATTTTAATGTGGTAGGTGGCGTATTCATTTGCGGCATGGAGAGTAAGTCTTCGAAATCTGTAAGAGACAAAAGATTGGACTGCTGTTGTTTCGGTGGTCGTTGAGACTCTTGCAATGATCCAGCTGACGGAGAAAGTGACATGGGAGGAGAGGTCACATGGCCTGGAGAAGGTCCATTGTTAGGTGACTGTCTCTGCTGATGAAGATAAGGCGGCATGGGAGAGTTATTCGGACCCCGTTTAGAAACATTACTAGGTGGATGCTGAGGCTGCATTTGAGAGACTGGCTTCGATGGTGGAATCTTTTTCGACTCATCTCTGTCTCTGTTTGCCATTTTAGTATCGGGTTTAAAAGAGGGTAGTGGGGGTTGAACTTTCTTCATTTCAGCTGGTGGTGGAACGACCGGCATAGAAAGTGCCCCGGACTTTTTGCTGCCCCCTTCTTCCCTACAAATGAAAAATATAAAGGATATAAGTTATAAACCCTTCAAAAACAGGCATTTTTACAATTTGTTTTAATTGTATCAAGGGTTGTTTTCCACCTTGTTCGCTTGACTTGAATGTTATGCGTCAGTTTTTCCAGAACAACTTCTCCAGTATCTTGGTCAATTATTAGTACACATTCTTTGGCATAGGGCTTTCTGGCACCTTTAAAAACTGTAGTTCCATTGCCATCTACGTTAGGCATCGAAATAGTAACCTGGCCATTGGGCCCAACGTCCAGGGTAGCGGTCTTTGATTTGTCGACACTGGCTGGTTTAAAGTCATACCTGCACTCCAAATTATATTTTGCAAAAATTTCCAATTTTACCATATTGTATTTACCAAAACTTGGAAAAATGTTCCCTTGTGTAGTACATAAAACATTACCTGACACTATGAAAAGAGCCTTGTTGTTGCCCTCTACCACCTGATGTGAAACTTGAGCCAAATTTCAATTCCCTTACTTCCGGTCCAAGACCCAACTTTTCTGCGACATTTACACCATTCATTGTATTGTACATGCTTGATACTACAACACTTTAAAATCCAATTGCTTCTTTCACACGACGCAACTCGAAATAAGATAAAGAACTCCTTAAACGGTTGTTTCTTTATTCCAAAGGAAGACAATCATTTCGCATAAATGACTCCAATCCAGTTTCAACTTATGGAAACATTAGACTGGCTCTTAATTTATCTGTTTTAAGATAAGACCTAAATAGTTAAAGATTTTTTTAATTTAATAGTTATTTTTATTAACCTTAGAGTTCTAAACTATTCCTACCTTTTAGACATACAGGTCAACCGTTGTTTAATTGTTTTAGTTTATTTCATCGTCCAGTTTCAGCAGTGGTTTCGGCTCTCAGTTAATGTTAAAATATCCTTGGAAAAATATCCAGGATATGTGTACTACCCTGGAGCCAGTGGAGCCCTTAAGGTAAATAACAAGATTTGATCTTCGTATCAAGGTGCAATCACGTATTTTCAAAACTGACGTTACTCCTCCATATCAATCACAACCCAGCTGAATAAATCCAAAATCTTTTCTGTCAAGCAAATAAAAACATATTGTTGCAGTTTTTGTATTATTTACTTTTAGCTGGTACAGCATATTTTTACTTTCAGTTTAATAGTCAATGTGCAATTACTATACAAGATAAACAGGAACGACAATTTGGTTGTTTTCTGATTTCCACCATTCCAATACCACTACTCATATCATTTTTAGTATTCTGATAACTGAGTTTAATAGTCAATGTGCAATTACTATACAAGATAAACAGGAACGACAATTTGGTTGTTTTCTGATTTCCACCATTCCAATACCACTACTCATATCATTATTATTATTCTGATAACTGCCTATGTGTACTTCACTGTGCATCAACTCTGACGAATCAAACTAGAGTACTACACACTCTACACATTATAAACACAAGAAAACGAACATTATTGTTATGCGTAGGCCCAAAATAATTCACTGTACTTGCGTTTGCGTTAATACATCAAGATTCGTTCAATTCAATGATAATGATTAACAATGCATGCAAAGTTATCATCACCATTGCATTGTCAGTTATGCAGTTGGAAAATAATTCAAAAACTAAACCTTTTACTGTGGACTGAATGTAGATTTCGCCACTGCACTACAATTGCTGGTAGTGTGTGCTAGCTTGCAGCAAAGAATAAATGAAATGAGTCTTTGCTGTTATTTCATTTAGTTTTTCGGAGTAATAAGTAACTTGTCGTCACAGATTAATACACCTACAGTTAACACATGCATACTTTAACTGACTGAACAATCTCTCATCATTCTGTTCACTGTACTCAATGCAATGCACATTAATTTGCTAAATTCCTTTTTGCTTTTGTATAATGTGTGTATGAATAAAGAAGTACCTATGTATCTACTTATACATACTAGTAAAACTCACGTTATTATGTACTTTCTGTATTATTTTGCAAAGTAGCCATTTAGCTATGTTGTATCTACAGGGCACCATGAGCAAAAAAAAATCAAAAAATCTCATTCATCATATCGTCATATATCGTCAACCACACCAGCATAACCAACCATGTTTTAATTTCAATTCTGTGCTTCATGTAGCTAAGGGGTGACTTGTATGTGAGTGAAGTACAAAAACCATTTACTGCAAAAATGTACCTTACATTTACAACTTACCTAGTTTATTTAATCTTTATATTTATCAATGCGAATTTCATCTCATCTTGCATACTACCACCGCTAACTAAATCAAATACACCACGTATTCACGATTCACAATCACAATACACATACATCACTACACACTGATACCTATTTGTTGCTAGTAAAGGTACAGATAGGCACATTTAAGTGCAAACAAACAGTAAAAATGGTGAACAACCAAAGAGAAAAAACATTTACGCAACAGATAGACAATAATATAAGTTAATATGTGAGTAGAAACAGAATATTTAGTCAAGTAGTGGAGCTAGTAGTTGTGTTGTAGGTTTATATATATAGAGAAAAATACAAAGTACTAATGATTGGGCTGAAGAGGTCTTTATTGGCTTATATTGTAATTTTGGGTGGTAAAAATTTATGTAATAATAATATTTATAAAGTTTATAGATTTCAACTCAGAGTAGGAATAACGAGCGTGATGAGATGCACTGCAGAAGTGAATGTATGGGCATCCACTCAAACTACTTGGTAATTTGGTATCTTGGCAAGCGACGTTTTGTCAGTGTGGCAATGAGTTAAAAGTTCAGCTGAACTGAATTGAGTTGTATGGTGTGTAAGTATGATCCTATTGAAAAGGGTTAGAGAATGTTGGATGATGATATGATGATGATGATGAGAATGACTACTCTACGACGACTGTGACGAGACGACAAGGGAAAATGGGAAATCGAGAGCATGCATGTGGCAGTCATTTTTGCTATGAAAAACTTTTATTCACTTACCTTACCACCACTCAACCAACCACACGACAGACATGTTCATAAGAATACTCTGTCTGAATCTGAATGTTCACTATGAAATGGCTACCTTTGTTCGATTTATACCTTTGAAACAAAAAAAAACTTTGAAGGGAACGATAAAGCTATTGTTTGCATGGTCATAAGCACACACAAGTGTTATATACTTAAATGACCACTGATAATATTTTAAGTACCGAACCACGAAATATTTCTGAGTAAAAGTGTAACTTGGAATTATTTCTCGGGACCGAAGCTCAAATTTCTTTTTTGTACAATAGCATGATGTGAGCTTTATTCTTGCAAGTTATGGTGTGAACCTTCCAAGTTATTTAATGAAATGAAATATTTTTTTAATCCTTTGAAGGGACTTTAACGAAACTAAAGGAGACTCGCAGATGAACCAATATTTTCCCAGTAAGGGTAACACTTGGAAAATCAATGCAAGCTTTTCGGTGTGTAGTGGTCTTGTCATGAAATTCCTCATATGACTCCTTCTTAAACATGCGGATTTGATTGGGGCAACTGGAAACTGAACATATGGAGAAATAGGAAAACTCGGCGTATTGTTGAAAACTAACAATATGTAGCAATACCCCGGCGACCGGCGACTTCAACATGAATCAAAAGAAAGTATTTCTGCATTTTAGTTCAAGTACACGCTAGAAATAACTCATCCTCGTACAAATATAAGCCTAGTATATGAAATGGGTACAGATGTACAAACTTATTGTACATACTCTCATTATTACTTATTTGCTGAAGGTTAAAACCTCTTAGTTTCATATCGAGTTGGAATTTCTATACAGAAACAAGGGAATTTTCAGTTCCGTCCGTTGATTGAGCAATTCTACTTACCAAAATTAACTTCTATGTATATTCTGTGCAATCTTCCTTTCATTCTTAAACGTTCTGCTTTAGTAGTCTACTTTCGCTATTATTCATGCCAATGCTTAATTAATTATAGATGCATAATTTTCACTCCACTCATTGCATGATGTTGACTATGCTTTGGAATACTTTTCCGCATTTTTGTATGGTCATTTTAAGCCAATGCTCAATTAATTATAGATGCATAATTTTCACTCCACTCATTGCATGATGTTGACTATGCTTTGGAATACTTTTCCGCATTTTTGTATGGTCATTTTATATTAACATGTCTGATAATTCACGGTGACAAAAGGTTTAAAAATATTAATAAGCATTTATTAGGAGGAACATGATCACAAAAGAGAAGACAATTTTAACATGGACTATCAAAATAAAATGAAAAGTCAACGGGGTTGATGTAATTTAAACAATTAATACCCTAACTATTATTGCTCAAGCTTACTATTGTTTGTGTCGCCACGCCGTGTTATATATACGTACTACTTGATGACTACTAATTTGACTCGTTTGGTAGACCATTTTCATCTCTGTACAGAATGATTCACATGTAAGATTAAATTAAAGAGATTGAAATTGTCAACTAAGATACATTTTATATCTTTATTTAAACTTCTTACAACAAATGTCTACAATAGGATTCGTCTGTTATGACTCTTCTGAAAGCTTATTAGTGTACTTTAGCCGTAAAAGGCAGTCTACCAATTATTGTGAAACATACGATACAATATGTGCTCCAATTGAATTTTTTAAATAAATAAACTTTCAAAAGAGTCATGCATGCCAATAATTTATAAACTCTACGATGAATTACAAGATATTAGTCTGCTTATGACGCAGATTCAGCCATCTTTTCTGCCTTCTGGGCGACTTCCTCAATAGGACCGACCATGTAGAAAGCCATTTCAGGAAGATGATCAAGTTCTCCGCCAAGAATTTTCTTAAATCCCTATTCAACAAAGAAGTAAAAGACTAATTAGTTATTTTCTCTTATCGTTAACAAATCTTAAAAACAACAAATACTAATTTTGAAAGATAATCGATAAATACTGAGTTTAGATTTCCAATTGATATTTCTTAACACATACTAACTGTATATTTACAAATATGAGAACAACTGATAACAATTAATATCGATATCAAGTTTTATGTTATTCATGTAGGTTGTTGTGTATTGTGGTATGTGTAAAACGTTTTATCCAAACCTTACCTGGTCACGGAAATATTCGGCAACAGTCAATCCAGTCAAAGCAACACGTGCACGTGCACCCGGAGGTTCGTTCATTTGACCGTAGACAAGTGCTACCTGCAATGCAATTTTAAAATGCAAATTATTTCTCCGAACAGACATTTATACTGTTCTACATTTGAATTTTGCAATAATTCTATAAAACGTACCTTAGACGTCTTATCTTTCAACGAAATGACACCACCTTCAATCATCTCATTGTACAAATCGTTTCCTTCGCGTGTTCTTTCACCGACACCGGCGAAGACAGAATATCCACCGTGAGCTTTTGCGACGTTATTAATAAGTTCCATAATCAATACAGTTTTTCCGACTCCAGCACCACCAAAAAGACCTAACAAAAGAAATAAAAATATGTGATACATTACATTTGAAGGCTTGCAACCTCGAGATAAAGATGTATTTGCCACCATCAAATGATCAAAGCGCAAAACTTACCAATTTTACCACCCTTAGCGTATGGGGCAAGAAGATCTACAACTTTAATTCCTGTCACCAGAATTTCTTGCTCTACACTCATTTCGGTGAACTCTGGGGCTTCAGCATGGATTGCAGCGAACTTGTCGGTACTGATTGGACCTCTTTCATCAATTGGTTCACCTGTTAATAATCCGAACATATTAAAATTAGAACAATTATTATTAACTATACATAATAATATGGAGGGATGTACACTTAGAGATACAAAACTATTCAAAATACGAAATCTTTAAAAACTACTTCTCACCAATAACGTTCATAATTCTGCCCAAAGTTTCCGGTCCGACAGGGATTGTAATAGGTGAGCCCAAATCTGTAACTTTTTGTCCACGAATGAGACCCTCAGTACCGTCCATCGCAATAGTGCGGACAACATTTTCTCCTGTACAGTTAAATTATCATTATCATTTAAACCGTATACATTAAAATCGTAAACGTTTCACTGTGCAAATTTTCTCTTTACCCAAATGTTGTGCCACTTCCAAAATCAATTTGGGCTGCCTATCAGAAACTTCGAGAGCATTAAGAATCGGTGGTAAGTTGTCGTCAAACTGTACGTCTACGACGGCACCAATGACAGCAGTGATTTTGCCATTGGGTTTTCCTCTTACTGCAGCTGAAGCATATCCACTCTTACCCCCTGATTGATTGAAACAAAGAAAACAATGCGACTTTATTTTTTACCAAATTTATAATATTTCGATGGAACATTTCTGTTATCACATCTTGTCACCATATTGAAATTACATGCACGAAACTTACAATACTTCAACAAAAATAATTTTTTAATGCTATAAATAAATTTTATACCCAAGACCCAAACACAATCATACAATATGTTCTATCCGAGAAAATTAGTAGTAAGAAGCAGTAAAAATAAGCAACCTTTTTCCCCTTCGCCTCTAGATTGGGAACTCTTTGAGGAAGAACCTGACGGTCGCATTTCTGTCTTTGATGAAGCAGTAACGGCAGTTTTAACTTTCGTTAACATTGTATTAATATACGAGAAAGCTTTAGGCGGCTCAGTCGATGAGGCTTTTCTTCTTAGGGTTGATGAAGACATTACTGGGGTTACAATTCCTGTTTCAGAAATTTTTACAGGTGCTTGAACTTTTATGTGATTATCCTTACTGATAGGACCAGGACGGAAGAGTGTTTCGTTGTTGGCTGGAGATGGTTTTTCTAATCTCCCACTTGTTGGCGGTACGGGGGATTTTAATTTTTCATCCCCTTTGGCTTGTTGGGACGACAAAGAAGGATGACGCATGACTGAGCCAACTGATTGCTTAATAGATCTAGGAGTGAAATCTACTGGAATGGGATTCAACTTATTATCTTTTGGAGTTGGCGGACTTATTTTGAAGTTTGACCCTACCGACTGGGCACCTAATGGCGACTTTTTAATTGATGTATGTTTCTCGTCACTGGTAGTTGATACTGGGTTTGATTTCCCTGCATTCTTATCCAAAGAGAGATGCGAAGGCAATGCAGTGTCTGATTTTTTTCCTTTCGAGTATTCGTGAAGCAGGTTATGGTTTGGTACCGAGTCAGATGCGTTTGCTACTGGAATGGGATCCACCTTATTCTTCACAGTTGGCGGAATTACTTTAAAGTTTGACCCTACAACAGTCTGTGTAGATATTGAAGGTTTTTTTATTGATATATTTTTCTCGTCATCGGTAGTTGATGTTGATACTGAGTTTGGTTTCCCTGCAAAAGAGAGATGTGAAGGCAATGCAGCGTCTGATTTTGAAATTTTTTCTTGAGAGTATTCTTGAAGCAAGTTATATTTTGGGACCGAGTAGGCGTTTCCTTGCGATCCTGCTGGAATGGGCTCCGCCTTATCCTTCGGAGTTGGCGGATTTACTATGACTATTGACCCTACAGGGGTACCTAATGACTTTTTTATTAATGTATTTTTCTCAACTTCGGAAGTTGATACGGGGTTTGATTTCCCTGCATTACTATCAAAGTAGAGGTGGGAAGGCAACTCAGCGTCTGATTTTGAATTTGTTTCTTGTGAGTATTCTTGAAGCAAGTTATAATTTGGGACTGTGTAGGCTGTGTTGTTTTGCGCATCTTTGACAACATCTTTCCCGTCTGTAGAGTTGTTCGTCCCCAGTTTCATGTTCCCTATAACTGATTTGTCAGACAATTTTGCAGTCGCATTTTCTGGTTTGGACGTTGCTGATTCAGTTTTAATCCTGGCGTTAATCGGTTTGCTCCCTTGTTTCGGCGGAACTGTCCTATTTGTGGTGTCGCTTGCTTTGGAACTCGAATATCGACCATTTTCATGCAAAACTACAGTTCGTTCAGAGTGCAGCAGGAAAATTATGCTTATATTATATTAATAGGTTAAAAGGCCACTAACAATTAAAGATACAAGCCAAGCTAAAATAAATCTACTTTGTTTAGCTATTAACTTTTAGTGTGCTTTCGCTGAGTAATATATGCACAGGTAAGATATAGATATAGATATGTTAATAATAGATTATTATCATGGCACAAAGCCCATACCGATCGAACAATCAATTAAATTGAAGCAAAAATTTATCCGAATCATGCATGATTTATAAAGCTTATGTACGTGCACTACTATGTGTTTAGGTTAAATATTAAATACAATAATAATAAATGAACTTTTTTATTAGCTCATTTATAATAATAGTTAAATGTAAATTAATACTTTACAACAAGCATTGGTAGTTCTACTACGATTTCCAACTATTGCCATTTTAACTAATAAATGAATTGAAAAATGTATAATATAATTTTAACTACATTTTCACCGTTCAATAAATTAACAACTATTGGACTGGATAAGCTGCATTGTTATTTCATATTTCATTTTCCTTTCCAATCCGTACAAAACTTGAGAATAATAGCCAAATGATTTATGATTTATGTCGATTCTAACTATTTTTAAACTAATTGTAACATGGCTGCCCAATACATTCACAATCATATGTGCATAGTACACATGATGAATAGTTTCCGACGTAGATCGATATACCCTAAAATCGTACATGCATTATGCCTTCCAATATGCCGGCTATGCTTAAAAAAGAATATATTAAAATTGTGCAAAGAAAACTTACAATCTTTCTGGCTCAGAAGGGCTGTGGAGGCCCTGGATGCTTCAGAAGCGATGAATGAGGACTTGGACGCCCTTAAAAGCCCACCCCCAAGATTCCTCAAAGTACTCAACATTTTAAAAATTACTTTAACGAACGGTGTTAAGAAAAGTACTAAGAAACAGACGATCCACAACACCTTGCCACTGCACACAATAGTATGGCGGCTCTACCTCATCAACTGAATGTGGAAACTATAACCAGTCACACAAGGATACTCAAACTGGAAGAACAACCAAAAAGGATAGTAGATATTAAAACATTATATTATAGTAGTATAAATTGTATTAGAATAGTACAAAAAGTATATCAACCATATATAGTAGTGTAAATATATTTAAATTTTTGCCGAGTGTAGTCATATGATATCTTTATCGGAGCATGCTTAGGTTATGTTTTCATAAAAAATATACACTTACACACGATAGGATTGTATACAACTACAGCATCAGAATCAGAATATAGACTACAGACACCGACACCACTCGTTGTCGTCAGAAGAAATACTCCTCTGTACTGGCTGGTATATGTAATCCTCAAATCTTCACTGTAAATACTGCCAGAAACTTAAAGTTTGTGCACGAAAAAGCGATCCGTATTCAAATGATAAAAAGATACACGTTCATAAAGAGCCACCACCTTCCTTTGCCAAGACAAGAATAAAACCAAGTAGAAAGTCTAGCTGTGCCCTGTGCATAAGACCAAGTATATCTGTAAATTCAGAATAAAAATGTACTGAGATTATTTGGTTTTTGTAGCATTATTAGTTTACGTTTTCTAAACTTCTTAAAAGCTTCACCGTTAAGAAACTTCCGTACCGTTAAACTTGTATAAATAAAACTTTTTCGGACGTGAAATGCAATTTTTTGCTTTTCAGAAAATAATGATTACAATTTTAGTATTTTTGTTTGACATGCCGTATTTGAAACTAGAGAATATTGACTCTACGAACGACAATTATCTCACTTGTTTTTCTACTGCCAAAATTCAAAAAAAAATGCATTAAATCAGATACCGCAACCATGTTGTTTTACTTTACCTCCTGACTCCTGTGAACCCTAATTTAGGGCCTCTAAATAACTTCTAAATGACATGTTATTTTTTAAAGTCAGTGAACCACGAGATTTAGACCAACCGGTAAAAGCGCCCGGCGATGCTCACCTACAACGCTCGCAAGAACGCAACCCTTATGACTGTTTGAAAACCGAATAACCGATGACCTTGTTTGAAAATTGTTACCATAAAACACCTAATACATTACCTAGAAAAAGGATTGCTACTAATTACTGAATAAATAACTACACATTATTAATTATTACTAATGAATGACTAACCAAACAATTACAACCAAACGACACTGCAACAATTGCTCGGCACGCTCCACATTGGGCGACAACCCGTAGTAAAATTATATAAAATAAAATAAAATAAAAACAACAACCGCACCTAGGTATTCATATTTTTTTTTACATATTTACATATTTGTTCACTAATTTGTTATCAAAATCATTTTCAATCGTTTTTTTTATCACTTTTCGGCAATTTTCTTGAATGGTGGTTGGTGAAAAAGTTCGTATTAGCATTAGCTTTGGGGTATCATGCGATAAACTGATTCATAGATTTTTCCTAAACTCAATGCAACCCACCACTACTATGCACCCAAAATGTCCTCGTGATCGTGATGTGTGACAGTGGCGATCTTGTATGAAGAATCTGCATCGTGTTCCGCGAACTTTTAACAGTAAGGGGATTACGTGTGTATTACAGAACCTGGCTGACCCGCGAGCCACGCTCGCTTGCTCGGGCAGATTCTATATGTATATTGTGTGTTGTATATGCATTATGCATTCCACAATATATACCTTTCGACTCCATTACAATTTTCCAGTAACATTCTGCAACGTGAACGCGTGTAACGCATATGAGAAACTACTGAAAGAGTCCAAATACCCCCGTACCGGCCGTACCCGTACCCCCAGGAGATTGACCCCAAACCCCCATCTTCAAACTCATATGTTTTTGACCATATCAATCGATCAACAGAATTTTAAAATTTGTTAGTAATGTGTTCAAATTCAAAAGTTATCGTGTCAACAGACGCACACACAGGCACACAGATAGACACACAGACGTTAGGATGATCAAATTAACTACTGAACACTTCTTTCAGGATTTTATATGTAATTGACCCCAAACCCCCATCTTCAAACTCATATATGCTTTTGACCATATCAATCGATCAACAGAATTTTAAAATTTGTTAGTATATAATGTGTTAAAATTCAAAAGTTATCGTGTCAACAGACGCACACACAGGCACACAGATAGACACACAGACGTTAGGATGATCATATTAACAACTGAACACTTCTTTCAGGAGTTAATATGTATATGATGAAACTATATACTGCTACGCTGTAGCCAAGTCCAATGTTTACACTCTTGACCAATCAGGAAGAAGCCCGCAGTGCGACTGTAAAATATAAACTGTGATGCCGATTTTACCGTCTCTTCCTCAAAAATCATTATTCACCACATAGACTAGACATAATGCCATGATTCAATTCATGATGGATGAATATTGAATGGGCTGTATATTGTGTTTATTTGTTTATTATGATTCTCTATCAGTAAACTATCATCTGGCGTCTCCTCTGTCTCGTCCTTCTCCTCGCCAGGCCATTATACCAATTTAAATATAAGTAACATTTGCATTTTGCATGAGTTATGAATACCAGTTATTGTTCATTTAATATTTAATTAAATATATATCAGCTGTAGCTGGAGAGCAAAGACTGGAACTTTGTATGTTGTAAGTGAACAAAAAGTTGACAGCAAAAAGCATTTCTTTTTAAATATTGTAAGCGAGGTTACCGGTACTGGTTGAACCAAGTTGGTGGACCACTGTTGCAGAACAGTAGAACAAAAGTAAAAGCTATAATTTCATAGTGGATAGTTGATCAAGAAAAACTAAAAACTGAACTTACCGTCAGAAAAATCAGATGTGTTTTTGTGTTAGACTTAGAAATTTAAGAAAAGCTTGAATAAGATCCGTTGAAATTTCTCGTTTCAGAAAGTAACATTCACAGCTTCGTGTAAAACATAGTTATTGTTTGAGAGCATTATGATGAATTGATTGTCCAAAATTATTTTTGATTGCAGAGACCAGACGAGTTGGAATATAGCAGTGTCCGTTGTCCTAGTCCTGGAAGTGGAATGTTTCTCTAAATCTAGATGCCTTGAAGCCTTACCTAGGGCATGTGATGACTGATGACTCTTCTAAACAATCCAAATGTGCCGCGGTTCCTGCAGCCATTTACAGAAAACGTGTTTGCGTATGAATGAATATCGTCAAATCGTGTGAGAGCGCCAATAAACTGTTATCTATAAGGTCAGAGGTTGCTTGGTGAAAACAAATTGATTAAATGCTTAATAGTGCAGCTTCTTACGCATTGAGCTTTGTTTCAAAGGTTCCTTTTGTAGTATTTTGCTACTACATGAGAATCTACTGAAGTTGGTAGTGGTAGTTTGATTGGAAATTTAGCTATAACGAACTGTGAATGTGTGGCGTGGCGTATGCTGAATATTACTTAACTAAAAAACTTGCAATTGATACTTCTTGGGTTGAAGTATCAATCGTGTCAATGGCCAATGGATATTGCACACAAAACAAGTATCGATAGCCTTGACATTGACATGATATTTGATGATATCGATTTTAACACGCGTGCTTTAATAAATAATTATTGTGAATGATAGATTTTGTTTATCATTTTCAATGACATTGTCAACTACATTTAAAATGTGATGCCTGTAAATTGTACGTTTTTTACGCACAATATTTGAGAATTGTATGATTTAAGGTTTGCTTAATTGTTAGTGTTAAAAGTGCATCGTAATTGTTAAGTTTACGTTTGAGTGCATGTGTCAACATGAATCCTGTGGGCGGTAACGCACATATGATGCTAGGTGGCATTTTTCCTGGATCTGCAATGGCGGCTCCTCCATCACAGCCTCCTGGTGTCCCAATGCCGTTCGGACTACCTCCAGGTCTACCACCATTTCTTCCTGGAATGCCGGTTCCGGGAATGGGTGGAATAGGAATCCCTCCTCCAACTGGGTAGGTTCCTGCTTTTCTTAAACCTTCCTTTAGGCGTTGCACCGGTTTATTTGATTTGATATTATATTTTATTTGATCTATTTCTATGTAATTCCAATGAAACTTATCGATTTTTAGAACCATGCATGGGACAATTGGACCTCCAACGCTAGTTCCTGGCTCACAGATTCCTATAACTGCTCCCCCATCAATCAATCCGTCAGAGTGGACTGAACACAAAGCGCCCGATGGACGAACGTATTATTATAATAATAAAACAAAGCAGAGTTCATGGGAGAAGCCAGAGGAACTTAAATCTCCCGCTGAAAAACTTTTAGCCCAATGTCCTTGGAAAGAGTACACGTCCGACGCTGGGAAGCCGTATTACTACAATGTGACCACTAAGGAAAGTAAATGGACAATTCCACCTGAACTTGAAGATATAAAAAAGAAAATTACAGCTGAAGCACAAGCCAAAGCTGGAAATATACCAGTCACTAGTGTTGCTGCTTCAATCTCTTCCGTCGCTCAGATGGTCCCACAAATGCAAGTTCCGATGACTTTACCTATGGCCGTGAGTTTGGCATCAGTGATGCCCATTCCTCAGACCATAGTTCCACAGTAAGTTGTTTTCGTCGTTTGTTAAAGATGGATTAGATATGGCATTTATTGTGTTAATTACACAAACCATTATATACTTTCAGACTCCTTCCATCATTTCATCCATCCTCTGTCGATCCAGCAGCAATGGATGAATCAAGTAGACAAAGCATTGGTATGGGATCAGTAACAGATGACAACACAATAGCAGACTCAGCAATGTCCGCTGATGAAGCTGCTGATAAAAGTGATAGCGATGATAGCACTTCATCTGAGGAAGTGGAGAAAAAGCCTGAAATTCCCCAATTCAAGGACAAAAAGGAAGCTACTGAAATATTTAAGGAATTGCTTCGAGATAAGGTTACGATTGTGAAACCTTGAATCAAAGTTTTTAGTCGATATATTGGTTGATTGCACATTTTATTTTGACGTATTTGTTCCATCTTAGAATGTTCCTAGCAATGCCACATGGGAGCATGTAACGAAACTTTGCAACAGAGACCTGCGGTTTAAAGTCTTCGAAAAAAATAATGAGCGTAAGCAGGCATTTAATGCTTATAAAATTCAGAAACAAAAAGAGGAAAGAGAAGAAGCTCGTCAGAAAGCAAAAAAGGCAAAAGAAGATTTGGAGTCATTTTTGTTAAACAATGAAAAGATGACTAGTATAACTAAATATTACCGTTGTGAGGAAATGTTTGGAGACATGGAGGTTTGGAGAGGGGTCCCTGATGCTGATCGACGGGATATATATGAAGACGTTATAGTATTACTATCTAAAAGAGAGAAAGAAGAGGCAAAAGCCACCAAAAAGCGTAATATGAAGAAGCTAGGGTCACTTCTGGAAGGAATGACCTGTATAACATTTTCAACTACATGGCAAGAGGCACAACAAATGCTGTTGGACAACGCTACTTTTTTTCAGGACAGGGAACTACTTGGTAATCTACTCTGCTGTGCTAAATGGCAAATTGCAATATTATGACTATTATTATGACTTTTGTTTAAAAACGTTTATACTGTAATATTTGTTGATAGCAATGGATAAGGAAGATGCATTAATTGTCTTTGAAAGGCACATTAAAGGTAACTTGAATGAAACTAGCATATTTTTTTCAAACACCTAAGAAATTTTATATGTAATTTATAATTGTCTTTTAAATCATAAAATTCTCTAGATTTGGAAAAGGAGGAAGAAGAAGAACGGGAACAAGAAAAGAAACGAAAACGTAGAATAGAGAGAAAAAATCGAGATGCTCTCATAAAATTACTTGATGAATTACATGAACATGGAAAACTAACTTCAATGTCTCTGTGGGTGGAACTGTATCCTATGATTAGCTCTGATCCTCGATTTTCTCAGATGTTAGGCCAACCTGGTTCAAGTCCACTAGATCTCTTTAAATTTTATGTTGAGGACCTCAAGTCTAGATACCAAGATGAAAAGAAAGTAATAAAAGAAATTTTAAAGGAGAAAGGTTTTGATATTACGGTAAGATTAATAATAATTACTTTTATGATTATTATATGCATAAAATTTTTGTTCATTTATACGCTTTGTGTTGCAAAACTGTAATTAAATACAATTTACTTCAATTCAAAATACTTTGAATAGGAACATACAACATTTGAAGAATTCGCTACTATTGTGTGTGAAGATAAAAGAGCAGCAACATTGGATGCTGGTAATGTGAAATTAACCTTCAACTCCCTACTTGAAAAGGCCGAAATTAAAGCAAAGGAAAAGGCAAAGGAAGAGGCAAAACGGCTGAAAGTTATGGCGCAGGACTTAATTGAATTATTTAAAATTCATAATGTTGATTATCAAACTACATGGGAAGACATTCGCTCAAAAATCGACAACACAGATGCTTTCAAA
>JAHZNB010001504.1:0-14981 GCA_027744295.1 Callyntrura guangdongensis
CTCAAGTTATTCGGGTGCAGACTGCAGACAAGTATATCATATTTTAGGCTAGAAAAAATGATTGAGTGATGATGAAAAGGCAACATTTCAATAAATAGCCAAAAAATGTTGTGCTGTGATGGAGAGACGAGATCTAATTTCATGAATGCACGTTTCCTGAAACCAGGAAGATATTTTACCTACGGCAGATGCACAATATTCTGAATGTAAATATAGAACCGTTTTTTTGTGTTTTGGATTAAACAATTATGAAGAAAAACATGAAAGCTGTCAGATTTTAAGCATTATATGAGGTACCATCATAAAAACATGTAGGTGGTTTCCACCTTTTAAATGATAAGAGTTAACCTCAAACACCAAAAATTTCTCTGAAACAACAAAAAGTTTAGCTTGAGAATGAAGTGGCAGAGTTTTGCCATGGTTTCTTTTCAAATTTTTTTGAAAACAAGTCATCTCAATGAAGTGACGTGTCCATGAAAATACGATTTTCTTTGAAACATAAATAAACGTATATACATAGGTAAATACATCGCACCGTCTGTACCTCGCCACGTATTAAGCTGTCATTTACCATTACCATTTTCCCTTTTTACTTTCGCTTACTGCACATTTCACAATAGAAGGGATCGTGGTAGTTAGTTTTCACGGCGGAGAGAATAATAAGAAAATGCTACTTTCTCGTAGTTTTACGATAAATTTTTAATACAAAAGCTTTGCAGATAAGTGTCCATTTTAAACAATTCAAACAGACGATAAAACATATTTTTGTCTTATTTAAAATAATACTTCGGTTAAGTTGAATTGAATAGAGGATGTGTTCCATTGTTTCTACTCTGTTATATAAAGGTTCTATCAATAGTCCAGGTAAATTGATTAAACAGCATTTTTACAATTAAACAAAGGAAGTAATGTTTAAAATACTTTGTAAATGAACAACAGCATCTGTAAGTGCTTTTAGTGCTTGCTTTGTTCAACTTTCTTGTAAATGTCATGATTATTTGTACCGTTTTACAGTCAACAATACGCTATGAAACGTCGTGCAAACTACTCCAAAGTACTATACTACTATGCTGCAAAGTACCCTTTATACCTTATATAACAAGTCCTCCAATTTCAAATATCTGATTATCATTAAATTGCTTACATGTTCAAAATAGTTCTTACACAAGCACGACGTCGAACCTCTCTCACAACATTAATCAACACGCCCTTGGGAACCTAATGCTCATTTAAATGTCATCTAAAACCTATCTTGGCTGGCAAAAACTATCACAGGGCGATACCTACCGTTCTTGCTAAATCAAGATTACAGTTTGTCGTGAAAACGGTAGCAAATGAAAAACATTACAAACTACTCCAAAGTACTATACTACTATGCTGCAAAGTACCCTTTATACCTTATATAACAAGTCCTCCAATTTCAAATATCTGATTATCATTAAATTGCTCACATGTTCAAAATAGTTCTTACACAAGCACGGCGTCGAACCTCTCTCACAACATTAATCAACACACCCTTGGGAACCTAATGCTCATTTAAATGTCATGTAAAACCTATCTTGGCTGGCAAAAACTATCACAGGGCGATACGACCGTTCTTGCTAAATCAAGATTACAGTTTGTCGTGGAAACGGTAGCAAATGAAAAACATTGAAAACTGACGATGAGTTAAAAGGTTAAAAGTTACACTGAATGACGAAAGGAACGACAGCAAAAAGCTTTTTAGATAGCAAATGCCCACAGTTGACTCTTTTCAGAGAGTAAAGGAGACAAAATGAAATTACTGGTCCTCATATTCGATTTTAGAGCAATTTTACTAGCTTTCAATGTTCAAACATCATCGGAAGGAATAGGACGGTCATTTCAAAAAGAAAATGAAATTTTCTCTGCTGCCACCGGGCATGGAGACAGACCCGCTGACTATGCTAGAAAAGCAACAGGCCATACAGGATAAAACACTTGCATAATTAAATCAACTTGGCCACTTCTGGACCCTCTTTGGAATCCTGTTTTTGTGAATACCCATTTTCACAAATACAGTCGCAATCAGATTTTTCTCTCCATAAATTTAGATACTCATACGGAGGTAGCCTACGTGTTTGGCATTAGCTATCACTGGCTTTGATCTTTACACTAGTTTTGTGTCTCCATTTCCCACTTACAAATACAGCGACATTGTAGTTTACATCATATTATGCATTGCTTCTCTAACTAAACTGACTTTTTGATCACAGAGGAAAATTGAACAATTTGCTATTCTATTGAAGCATATCCATTGAAAAATATAAAAACGGTGAAATTCTGGATATGTTTATGTACCTATATACCTAGTCCGATATGACATACAAAAGCATCCGCTTTCTGAATCTGGCAACTCTTCCCGTCATTTTAGCATTATTTTTTGGTTAGTTCCTCTATCGTCTTTTGCTGACTACTTCTCTAAACTTCCCTCCAAATCCATTTCATCTCTCTTTCCCTCCCACCATCATTTCTTTTGTATCTATTTTTGATGCGATTTACTTTCCAGCCTTTACTCATCTTATTTCCTTTTTTCTCGCTTTTTTGTACCTCGTCAAGTTAGAGATCGACAAAGAAAGGAAAGGACAACAAAGCATAGGATTAGTGTTTCGTTCATTACTCTGCTGATCGCTGCTGTCGTCATCCTTAAACTTGTATTATATTCCTCAGCAACAACAGTAGCATATAGATCCGTTTATTCTTTAGGAATCCCTAACGTCATCCCGGTGCATGGCTGAAGAAAGCCAGAAAAAAGCTGCAGAGCTACATCAATAGCATCGCACCATACACGAATAAGGAACGTAATAGTCATCAGCCAAAAATCCGTACAAAAAACCGAAGGAGATTAGATACATTCTGAAATGTTGACTTAGAAAATGCACTACCGCCACCACTACTCATTCATCTCTGATGTTTCGGGTTTCTGTTTTTTTCCTGGAATCCGGAGGCAAAAGCCCCGAAAAATGAAACCCGGAGAATATCATCGTACATTTGCGGTACCTGTGTGTGTGGCCGGGTCGGGAATGGAGAGGCAGTAAAAAGGGAGTCATCATTTATTAACTTTCTCATCTCAGCAGCTTCATCATCATCATCATCATCGTCATGATTGTCGTCATCCGCTTTTATGGCAAACCCAAATGGGTTTACATGTTTCTTCTACGAAAAAAGAAAAGAAGGTGGAAGATATAAAAAGAAGAAAAGCTCTCGTATTTCTACTTTCTTTCATTTCTCTTTGTTGTCATCATCTTTTGCTGTTCCCCTCCCCTTGTCTACATGCTACTCCTGTTATAATAATAATAATAATAATTACTATTATTATTGTCTTCTTTTATCTTTCTTGCTACTTATTTTTATCCTCCACCTTACAAAATGTTGCGATACACTATGTATGACAGAAGATAAAGCGTTTGAGAAGTTTGTGCAGCAAAGAAAGAATTAGTTCGGGCTTTAAGTATGAACTTTTTCCATATATATTTATATAACTTAGAAAACATATACATATATAACCCAGGTGTTTCAAACCATCAGAATACACAGAGACTATAGGTAGCCAAGTTGGCTGGAACACAGTTGGAGATGGGGCATATAACTTAAAGTTATCATTTGTTTGCTACAATTTGTGTTGTTTAAAATTGACAGCAATTTCTTCTCCAAATTATTAGAGCAAAATAATAGGTAATTGGGAATGTTATTATCATTCCCCCCTTGTCGTTTCTTTCTTATCCTGATTCATCACATCATTTTTTTCATAGCAACTTTTAACGGCGTGTTTTGTGGTAGTTGATTTCGTACGTTTTCTTTTTGTTTCAGGATGCCCCATCCGCCGCTGTGAATAATGACTTGAGTAATGAGGCCCCCAAGGAGTTCAAATCCCATTTTCCGCAATCAGTTGCGTCCTCTGTGGTTATCTGTCTACAAGCAAGCCACGGAAAATCACAAAATTGGTCAAACTCCAAACTAACTGCTATAACATTTTGGCTTATTCGGTCCACTGATTGATTGCTGTCCTTTACATCCAATTTAGTTATTTGATAAAAAATACGACGTAATACCCGAAGTAATAAGCTCAAATTTTCCCACCTCACACTATAAATCTTCCATCTTGCTGGTGTTTCCTCTGATCGTCAAAAGACTTCCAGTGACTAACTTGTTAGTTCAAAATAATAATCAGCTATTGTTTCCTTACCATGCCATGTCTGCTTTTTTAAATGAAGTCAACAATGAAACTAATAATGTGGTTGGTCGTTAACTCTAGCTATTTGATTATGTTAAAGTTAAAAGCACGAACACAACGACATAATAACGCGTTATAGACTTACACATGTGCTTCGGCTGATTCTTCTACAATTTTTTCTTTTCATACAGGGCGTCTCATAAAAGTAAATGTACAGAGCAAAGGAAGTCCATTAGCGTCAAGTGTATCATCCCGACTCTCTTCCAACTAAAAGCATGTACACTTTATCGTTTTTGGTAAAGCCTGACATGACAAGGGGAAATTTTGATTGTATGAGTACACAGTTAAACAATTTTCGTTGGACAAAACAGCAACACGAAATACCGTCCACGCACTTCACACGGCTTTATACTCCGTGGAGCAACGTCGTCGCTCGTATAATTCCTACATTGGAACCGTTTCACCGCATTTTTTATGGAGGAGTGCCACAAGTAAACCAATTGAACAAGCTTTCTCATCTAAAAATACCCTGGCCATTGTTTGTTCAACAATTATCGTTTAAGATGACTCCACTGAAAAAAGCGGAGAAAGAGGAAATTGCTCAACCGGTGAGATTATACAATTTAATTCAGGTAGCGTGTCTGTGCATTTGTGTTTTCAGAGGTTAGTCATGTTAAATAACACGTGCATTACTACAAGAGAGTTTAACCACACAGACGAAAAGGGTGGTACTTTTACGACAGCAAAGAAAGAATACAGATGTACTATAGGATCAACTATTGCAAACTGGATTCTTTTTGAAAAAATATTTGAAAGTTGGGTAAACAAGCGGTGACTGGTATTGCCAAGATCCGACGATTTCGGCGCGGGAGCCATTTATAAACTGGTTGGAAAATTCGTAGTAGTATCTCTTTATTCTTCTCTTTTTCCCACTTTCGAATCCATGAAAGTACTCCAAACGCTCATAATTTTTCTTCTCTTGTCATATATAACTAAAGTTATTACAAAGCGTACATTGTTAGTTGCATCTACAACGAAATGACAACTGGGGCAACTTGAGACAAAAAGAGACAAGTTGCATATGATATGGTTTTATGTATTTTACTTGGGTAAACAAGCTATATACCACGCCATGAATGAGTTCCAAATGGGCTTTTGATCTCCTAAGTTGACAAAAATGTCGATGCATGAGTAGGTAAAACATACCCATAAATGGCAGTGACAAAACTATCAAAATTTAATTTACTCAATGAAAAAGCTTTTAGCGGCTTCCAGTATTATTTTCAACATCGTCCTACTTTGCTCGGCGTAAGCATACCGTTATGTATGTACTTTGTAAAATGTCAGGAGAAATAGCATTTTGTACGTAACTTAATATCTACCCATGTTACTAAAACAATGTTTACTGTCTTCATAAAACACGGCAAAGACAAAATGTCATCAGAAGAGATAAAAAAAAGTTGTTTGTCTTTTCTTCGTCAGAACGTCCTCAACATCACGTCGTTATTCACCTGCCGAATGAAATGATATAATACGTACCATATTTCGTGCATTATACATACTATTCGCATAGCAGCGGCGCCGGTAAAAATCCGCACTAGCTCTATTCTATCAACAGTAACAGCTTCGACCATAAAATCATCGAGACATTCTTTCTGAGTAAGGCTGGTACATTGTGCAACAGATGACGAAGTCCAAAGCAGAGTGAGACGATATAGATGAAAGCAGAAAAAGAAAGAAAAATCTTGTTACTGTTTCAATGATGGCATTAGCATCAGCCAGAGAGATGGAACGGGGGGAGAGAGAGAGAGCCACAACAGGAAATTGAATTTCCCCAATAAAAATTTCGTTGATAAAATAATATCTCTCTTCTTTTCTGTACACTTGACTGAAAGTGTGTGACGAAATTAACTTAGTTGACGACAACCTCGACGAGGTAACACACTCGAAAAATACACGATGGAGCATCAGAGAGGAAGAATTTTATTTATTAAGTTAAGGATTTTCCACATTCCACAAAGCGACTTATTCATTAATATCATCGTCATCATATATCATATACTGTACGCATTCCGCATATATTGTGTCTTTTGTGTATCGGAAAGTATTAGCTATTATCATTCCTTCTCAAACCGAAATATACAAAAGTCAGCAAAGAAATAACTTTCATACACGCCGTACAACTACCAAATTTCCCCAAAATCTCTCACGGCATTCCATGTACAACCTATACACACAGTCACACTTTACACTTCGTCAAGAGCTTTTGGAAAAACCAAAATCGTATCATCATCGCTATCATAAAACTGGAAAGCGCTCTTTCTTCTGGGTTCTGCTGGGTGTACAGTGGCACGGTTTGCGTGTGAATATGACACATGCTTCTTCCTCATCATCAAATCCCGTTGTTGACAGTAATGTGGCCAGAATGTGACATCTTTGGCAAAGATCATTATTACTATTATTATTGTTATAACAACGCAGATTTGAAAGTAGGGGTTCTATTTTGAAGAACTCAACCGTAAAAATCTAAAATGTTCTTATTTCTTGAATTCCAAACTTGTAAGCAGCTTTTCCCTCTCATTTTCCATTTTTCTTTTCCATTCCTCCTCCATCATCACTACTGCATAACAATAAAGTCCTCCAAAACCGCTTTTCAAATGATTCTCCTTCCTTGTGCATCTGGGGTACTCCCCTTCCATCATTACGGCTCAATAATACTTTTCTCTCTCGAGGAGCGAAATGCAAGGGGGTCGTCAAAGATCAAACCTATTTGTGTTATCATCGAGAAAATAATAATAAGAAGGTAAATATTCAATAAATATGCAGAGAGTTCTTTTTCGGGCGGTTGTGATGAGGACATACAACAACAACCACCAACCCGTTCGGTTGGCGTGTAACAGGAAACCCACACGCCATAATAACGTCTTCTTGAATTCTCACTTTTACATCATTCAACACAGCGGCAGAGAAATGAAAAAGGATGCCCGAGAAAAGGAGACAAACAAGCTTTTCCCTTTCTCTCTTTCTTTGCACATCATCTTCTACTAGGGAATGAAAAGAAGAGAAAAGAAACTTGTTACATGTCTCACAGTGTTTTTCTCCTTCGTCGTTGCAGACGGGAAAATGGTTATCGAGTTATTTGATAGGGCACCCCAATATTATTAGAAGCCCAAACCAAGTTTCATAATCACCGTCATGGCAGAAGACACCCAAATTGTGTGCAGTTTTATATTTTTAGACACTACCTGACAAGGACAATTAAGCTCTTTCCTCTTTATTCGAGAGAGAAGATTGGGACTGTCGTTAGAAAGTAAAAAAGAAAACAAGGCAAGACGAGAACAGAGAAGAGAGAACAGAAAGCAAATCTCTATTGCATTGAGCTAGCTCCTTTACAGAAACGTGAATCCTCATAGCATATCGTAATCAATATTAGGCGTATAATAATTTCATTCAGTAACGACACTCCCAGTTTGAAAGAAAAATAAATTCTGTTCAACTTACATTTTTATTTCGCTCTGGAAAGATGTATGCTTGGCAGATTTAACTGTAGGGAGCATGAACATACTAATCATCGTTTTTTCATAGAACGATTTCATATGAACCAAGTGACAAGTTTCCTCTTTTCACCCCAAAACCGGACAACTGGAGAAGAAGCCATAAAACCACAGCGATTTAAGTAAAAGTTAGAATGTAGACCGAAAAGTTTCAAAATGTACTCCCATATGATTCTGCGTAATAGTACTGCTACCGACCCTTTGGCACTTTCACGGCAGCCCATTGAAACTATAAAAGTAATGCAACCTCAAGTGAAAAGAATTGATTGACTGACTATCTAACGAACCATGTCAATCGCTCTGTGTGTACGTCAAAGATGTCGGGTTTTGAGTAATCAACAAGCGCAACATTTCTACAGGGTACCGACATTGGCACGTTACAACATAATAGACACAGAGTACGAAAGGAGGAAACCAAGTGAAAATATCAGATTTTTTCCGTACTATACATAAGTACATATACTATTTGACATATATAACAGTATGAAGCTTTATAGTACTGTAATTTGTGGTGGCTTTTGTTGCCCTGCAACAATGCACTACACACCATCATCACTACTGCTGTTCTAGCAATTTGAGTCAGATCAAAATGGGAAATGCAAGAGCAGTAGGGCAACCCCTTCACTGCCTATCTCTCTCTCTCTTTCTCTCGTCGTCGTGCTTTTTTTTTATCTCTCCTCGTTATCTTGGCCAGATGGTCAAAAAATCTTTTCTCGGTGGTAGCAGCAGTAGTAGTAGTGTCGTCGAGTGCCTGGAATAATGTACTTTGTTCGTATAAAATTGCCGAGTTGTTGCATGCAATCCGATATACACAAGACACACGCACCAGAGTAATAAGTAGTCTGTCGGGTTAAGTTTAAAATAGATACCTATTTATATACTTATAAAAATGAATATGCATTTTCGATTTCTATTATTTGCTATTATTATTGTTATTATTATTACCATGTTTTGGGAGTATACACTTTCATGACATGTTTTATTCTTTTCTTCGCTTCCCCTACTTTTGTGAACCTCTCATCGCGTTTCTCGTAGGGAATCATTTAAACTTTCGCTTTTAATAGCTATGCATATACATGTAAAATGCTTGTGTAGAGCCTGTGACTCCTTTGCAAACCACCGAGCTGGAAAAGAATATTATTATTAAAGGTTTTTCTACACGCTTTTGGGCTTTGGTTTGCTTTTTCGGAAGGAAATAATGATGATTTCCTCCCCTCGTCGTCGGACCATTTGACGGTAACGGGGAAAACGAAAAAAACTTTCTGTATTTACGACTGACGACGGTGTAGTGCTCTACAAACGCGAGGGAAAATAGAGAGGGGAAAACGGAAAGCGAAAATACACTTTAAAGTGGGCTACTGGAGTAGCTTGCCAGAACGGCAAAGAAATTGTCGAGTTGAGGGGCTGCTTGCTGGTGCACTAAGAGAGGGGAAAACGGAAAGCGAAAATACACTTTAAAGTGGGCTACTGGAGTAGCTTGCCAGAACGGCAAAGAAATTGTCGAGTTGAGGGGCTGCTTGCTGGTGGAGTAATGTGTCACTTGTATTTTGCTGAATTTTTTGCTGTGTTTATTTAAGCAGAAGGGAACAGGCGAGATATTTTCCAGCAGTGGTGGAAGTTGGCAGGTATCACGGTGTGTGGGGATATTTAAAACGAAACTGACGTGTTTTGTGTCTACCTTTCCATACTTTTGAACCCCTTTCGTCTTGTCAGAAAAATGATGATTGACCAAGATAAGAGTATAAACGAACATGATCGCTAAAACGACAATGAAATAAAAAGAAACAATACCTATTTTTCTCGTCGTTGTATTGAATATGGTGCATATGTACGTTATACTTAAATAGGAAACGCGAGCTGTAAAACTTAACAAAAGACTGCATGCAGATTTTTTTTTCATTCTTTCCCGCATTCGTAGTGGTTTTGGAAATTTGTAGGTAAATTATAAAGAAAAAAGGCAGGCCAGCTGCCATAAAGAAAGAGTTGAAAAGATAAGTATTGAAAGTAGTTAAATGTCACTTTACAAAACAACAACATTCTTCTCTTTTGCTGACAACTAGATTGCTCTCCAGAGTTTCCAGAGCACAAAATGAAATACCTTCGAACCATAATACCTACATAAAATCAGACAATAGGGAAACACGCGTTACCTTACGGGGAATCTTGATCTGTCCGTATCCGGTTTACTCATCATCATCATCATCATCCTTATCCTGACATTGTTATCCTGCGACATGCCATAAAGAAAGAGTTTGAAAAGATAAGCATTGAAAGTAGTTAAATGTCACTTTACAAAACAACAACATTCTTCTCTTTTGCTGACAACTAGATTACTCTCCAGAGGTTCCAGAGCACAAAATGAAATACCTCCGAACCATAATACATACATAAAATCAGACAATAGTGAAACACGCGTTACCTTACGGGGAATCTTGATCTGTCCGTATCCGGTTTACTCATCATCATCATCATCATCCTTATCCTGACATTGTTATCCTGCGACTTATTTTTTTCGTTCCACAAGACTTCCCAATATTATTGTCATATGAGGTTCATTAGTTGGCAGCTCGCAGTTGTTTTGTGTCCCCTATTGTCCTATTCATAACACACAGCAGCAAAAAAATATTTAAAACGTGACGCTGCTCAATGCAGAAATATTCTTGTAGTCAACAAAAGACAAAGGAAAATAATACTGGTACCAAAGCCCAGTGTAGAGCTACACGGAACATAGACGATGGTAGTGGTGGTGTGATGGCGTGAAGAAGGGTAAAAACGGAGAAAAATCTGAATTAATCCCTCACTTTGAAATAAGCAGAACCAGCGGAAAAGACAGGTTTAAAAAGCTATGCTACAAAAACATTCCTCCATAAAAATCCGAGCGCATGCATTCATATACCTACATACGTGCACAGTGCACACACACACACCAATACCACGTACTTAAACCCAAACCTATTATTCATTTTTTAAAGCTTGTCCTATGAAGTAACCAAATAAGTGGCTGATACGAGCAAGTACGACGAAGGAATTGAACGACCACTGGAAAAGGAAAAACATAAGAAGGGTTGAAATTTGGATCGGTGCGGGTCGATCCGGGCATTTTATAGGGGGTTGAAAAAAACTGCACGTAGAGATCCCTGTTCTAAACCTGATGGTGTACCGGTGGTGGTGGTGTGGTGGTGGGGTTGAATTTTTTTGTGAATATCTGCGTATGCAAGTATCTATCATCTACCTAAATGCTTTCACGTCCAAGCCACCAAACAAGGGTGTGGTGGTGTGGTGCAGCTTGGCTTGGGTTTTTGTTTGCCACTAGCTGCTCGGCTCTGGAGAAAATTACGCTTGTGTGTGTTTGTTGTGTCTACTGGTATGATGACGATTGACGATGGCTTGGTTTAGTCGGGATTTCATTGGACCCTTATTGCGCGTTGCTTTGCATTGCATGATGACGCCGTGCCGAGGGCGAGCATTGATGATGACGATGATGGCACGCGCCTTTTGATATTGTTAGCAAGCTCATTTATTCCGGTTGCCCACCTGGCCGTCACGCGACAGCTGACTCACTCTCAAGCTAAAAAATATTTTTCTATCATCATCATCAACAACAATACTGTAATAAACTGGTACTGTGTTCGCGTATGTACGCGTCGGAACCCCGAACAATGGAAAAAATTTATCGTGCTGCAATGTAAGGTGGTGTGTTTGCATGATAAGTTGTAAGGGAGCAGGGTGTATTGGTATATCAGACCAAGCACCGAAATTTCGGGTTGTGTCCCCTCCGTTATTTTTGTTCTGGAGTGCACATAAATTTACTTTTCATGTTGTTGTGTCTAAGCACACATACATATCTGTACAGAAGTTTGCCTAATAAAATGAAAGAAAGGTATTGATTGTAAACGGAACGGGAGGGTCTTTTTCGGATCGGACAGTGAAATACTCATCATCGTCGTTGTCGTCATCACCGGCATCTGATATTTTCTACCGATATTTTTTTCATTTTCATTCCTTTGTTCTCTCTCTCTCTCGCTTCATCTTTTTTTCCTCTGCTTGCACACAGCAAACAAATTTTATTTTCAGAGAGGATCTTTCGGAGTCCATCCATTTGTCGAGGGGTTCGTGGTTCCAGCTTGATTTTTATTTTTGAAAAAATAAAATTGAGAGCTTTGCTTTTTCCCTATTAAGTTACTGTACTGCTACTGCTGCTGCTGTTGCTATTGTTATTGAGAACAAAAGAATCTGTAGGGGATACGAAGGGTACAAAGCTAGCGAGCAGGAGAGACCCTTGGTCGGATTTTGAAAGCTGGATAATGTTTTTGTGTGCCAGAGAAAAATGGAGAGGTAGTTTGCTCGAATGAATCAAATACCGGGATGACGATGATAATCATCATCGTACGTAATCATGATGGTATACTGGCAACGAGAATTGAATGATTTTTTTGGAGAGATGTGCGCTCAGCAAAATTTGGGTCATTATGTGAGGAGCATCATCATAATGATGGTCGTCCTCAAAATCGAGGATGTTGCTACGAGGATGAAAAAGATGATCATCATTCTGAGTAAGGATGAGAATTCAGCTACTGCTGCGGGTTTTAAAAACGATACATGAAATGCCTCTTGCACAGGGAAACCCTTCATTGTCGCAATGTTACATTCAAGTTCCGTATTTTTGAATTACATTGCATACTGTCAGTTTCGAATGCCATCAATGAACAAAGGAAGGGACATGTGCAGCAGCGGTACACGTTTCTCGACGTGGATTATAAAAATGCAGGCAGATTGTTTTGAAATGTTTGTTGTAAACGTGCTGTAATTGTGGAAAGGATGTACACATGACAGAGAGATACATAAAACTGTATTTTAATTTAGCATTCGATTTGGGAATTAAAATGTTCGTTCTACTTCCTCCGTCTATATAACTAAGCTATGATGAGTTTATTGTGTGTATATTTGTAGGTTTTGTGCAAATTGCTGATTCTCAAATAAAAACGTTACACCGTAAAAACTTTTCTACAAGTATCGATGTGTGTCTTTTCTTGCTCCTTTTTATTTGTTTCCCTTCCAATAAAAACAAAAAAATTAGTGTGCTAATTTCTACTTTTCTAATGCTTTTCTATTTATTATATTAATTGTGAAACAAACATAATTTTCACTTGTCAATACTATACAGTACCCTGGAACTGATTTTTAAGGGGTATTTGCATTTCCTGTTATTGTTCCTGTTCAGTCCCATTACACCAATAGTGCATCACTAGATAGAAAGTGTAATAGGGTTTGCTAAAGCAGAACCGCATTGAAATTTTACATCACGCATTGCATCACAACTGCTTCTCACCATGAAAATTATACATAGTTGGTTCTAACTTCAAACTTCATTGATTGCGTTCATGGTCGATTTTCCCACGGAATCTTTGTTACATTCTATGTGTAACTGCTAAATATCAAATAAAAAAATGCATGTCATCATCACGATGCCAATTTCTGATAACCCTTCTTCACATCACCGTTTGTGTGTGCAATATTTGTACATGGTTGTGTCTTTGTTTTGTATTTCATCAAAATGGTGTAGCTCAGCAACAACGGTATTGTTCACTTGTGATACTCTAAAAATACATTTATGCTTCTTACAATCCGCTTCCCCTTTTACGACGGACGACTTCAGCATTAGTATACCTGCTGCTTCCTGTACAAGTGGAGTGGGTACTTGAGTGCAACCAGAACNTGTGATACTCTAAAAATACATTTATGCTTCTTACAATCCGCTTCCCCTTTTACGACGGACGACTTCAGCATTAGTATACCTGCTGCTTCCTGTACAAGTGGAGTGGGTACTTGAGTGCAACCAGAACCTGCGTGTGACGCCATTTTCGGTGACGAGAACGAATAATACAGGCACATAAAACTATGTAAGAATCTTATTGAAAAAACTACTTATCATTGAAAATCAGCTTATTATGGTGTTATCACGCAAAAGTTTTTATCTTTTGGTGTGATATAGTTTCATTATGAAGGTTTATAACACACTACTACCACAACTATGCACAAATGCTGATGACTTGATCGTGATGGGACATGCATGCAGAGATCATTACTATTTATCTTCAAAACATTTTATCACGTTAATTGTGAAGTGAACCCACTTAGGCCCTGTACAAAGGAACTTATTATGATTAGTTCTAAATTAAATATGTAGTTTACGTTTAAATTATGTAGTTTTAGCGTTAAGCTCAACTTAATTATTTTAGTTTATAATTCCGACAAATATTTCATTAAACTTATATGTGTTGTAAATACCTGCAATATAATATGAAATCGCGTTGCATAGCATGTTGTATCAAGCATTTCTCAGTAGCCCCATTCGTGTTCAGCACCCGCCAAAGCCTTTACCACGACAAGTTGTCTTTTTTTTAAATAATTCAAAAAATAATGAGATTTGACGCTATATAGTATTTACGAGCGTGAAGAGTATCCACAAGAGGAGACCAAAAAACTGCAGGCACGAAAAGCAGAAAGAAACTTACAACAAAGGAAAAAAGAGTTTATGAAAAACGAAATTGGACAATAAAGGGTTCCCTTGTATTTGCAGAATACCCGGATATGACCCAAACAATACTAAAATATGTATACCACACATTCACTATTCATGTATAAAGATAACCCTATTATACATTATTATTCTTTATTCCTCTCGCTCTCTTCAAAAATTCATTACTTCCGCCATTTCATTCCAACGCAGTCTCTTCACATTGTTTAATGTATCGCGCCTTCCGTTTTCATTATTCAACAACATCATCCTCATTTTTGTATATAAACTCTTTTCATTCCCCAAAATTTTCACATGACACGCCACATTTCCCACACGCAATCAAACATAAAATATTATTATTATTATTCGCCAAATAAGAAAACAGCTACACACACTCAGATACAATTCAATCAACTTTCATTTAAGTGCGCAAGCTTAGAAACAGCCATGCAGGTACTTATTATCCTTATTATTTTCTCAGTACCGAAAAAGGGTCCCGTTCCTTCCGGTGATATTACAATCGTTGTAATGCCCTGAGGAATACAAGTGCTGCTTTTTCTCCTTCCTTTTTAAAGCACCACTTCTATGATGTTTTCTACTGTTACATCCTTCACCAGATCCATACAGGTTGTTTTTAAAAAACTTACAGGTCGGCTCAGTGAGTTTGGTTTTACTACGCTTTGTTTGTAAATAAAGTAGTATAAAAAACAAGTAA
>JAHZNB010001505.1:0-17965 GCA_027744295.1 Callyntrura guangdongensis
TACTAACTAGATGCGCAGACATTAATTTTACACAGCACCCCGCACATTCCCGCACCCTATGTGATCCATGATCCATGTTAACAAGTTTGTACGTACCATGTTTCAATAGATACGTAAAAATGCAATGACAATACGAATACGTATAGCAATGAATATGATACTTTTCTATTTTGCAAGTTTCACATAATAATAGATACAACTGATAAATTAAAATAAACACAAATATAACATTTAATTTCCACTGAACATGTAACATTTTGTGTAAAAATTCCTGTTTGTGGTTGGGTTCGCCTCCAAACAACATGTTTTGGCTGCATGATGCAAACGAATCTTCACGTACTCTGAAACAATGGACTGGTGCAGGTCCTTTGCGTGCTCACAACAAGCAATGTTGTCGCCACTTCACCACAGATTCATCAAATTTAATTTTTTACACTCGTGAATCACCGTCTCAATTAAATAGCATTTTGACATTGCACACAATCCACCACTTTCAGATACTCTTATCATTTTTTCTGCTACTTTGCACACCGACAGGAAAAACTCGGAGGGGTAAAAAAGTTCACCTAAATTATTTTTTTCTATCAAAATACAGTCAACAGAGATTCTAACAAATTCATCATCAGTAGGAAGTAGATTCCATAAGCAAGAAGAACAGCATATTTGCAAGTTTTCGACCAACATGACCAGTTATATTATCCTACAATATTTCCTGAAAATAAAGAAAGGTCCGGTAGCTGTTTTCCTGCAAAGATTTTTCTTCTTTGTTCAGGTTACCCTACTTGAGAAGTAACCGTGTATTTGTTTACAGAAAGAAATTTCATCTGTGGGGAAAGCGAAAGTCATAGGTTTTCTCACAAAAGAGTGGGAACGCGCGTTTTCTAACTTGTTTAAAACAGTCCGGTTAAGCTAAGCTAGTGCTTGTATGTGTATTGCTTGCTTCTCCGTCTCCCCTCTCGCTCTGTGACGATAACTGACAGATGAGATAGATTTGTTGTATAGAGTGAGTACACAACACAAACCAGTAAAGTTATGTGAATGATATCAGCATTTTTTGGACTACTAGCGAGTGGAGTAGATTGTGAGATCTTTGGCAACTTTGCTTTGCTCACGGAACAAACCTAAACGACTAACAGTGATTCAGCAAATTAAAAGGTAATTAGTGGTTATCCACAGAAACTTTAATTTTGAAGTCATTTCCAATAAATATACTATCCAATCGGTTATTTTTTAATTTGATTATTGGTGGGTGATAAATTCTTAGGATTTCTAAGATCACGACACGATCACACAAGTTCTGAAAAATTAATTCCCAATATTCTGTTTTAACATTTTAGCATTGGTTCTTGGAAGAGGGTTGAACTATATTGTCAAAATGGTAAGCAAATTCTTGTTATAGGTTATATACAAGTTTTTAATAGGTTAAAACTTTGAATTTCGACAAAAAGTGAGTGGTGAGGTCGACGTAATAATTCCAATATTTTATTGACACGAATTGACAATCGTAGATTCTCATAAGTAAATTTCATTTTGTTAATTTTTAGTCAATTTTGGCGTACAATGGAGGTGCTGTGGTTGCAATGAAAGGTAAAAATTGCGTTGCAATTGCTGCAGATAGAAGGTTTGGTATTCAACTCCAAACTATCGGAACTGACATGGACAAAATATTTGAAATGGGACCGAAACTTTTCGTCGGGGTTCCTGGTTTGGCCACTGACACTCAAACTGTCTTTGAGAGACTTCGATTTAGAACGAACGTGTATGAACTTCGGGAAAATAGACCGGTATCACCAAAAGTATTTAGTGCAATGATCAGTAATCTTCTTTATGAGCACCGGTTAGTGTAAAAAATTGTTTTTACTCCACAATTTTTATTTATTTGGAGAGAAGAGAGAATATTTTAAAAAATAAGCGTACATTCATGTAAATATGATGATATCATAAGTGTGACGTTTTGTGATTTTTAGAAATGAACATTACTACAATTTAGTATTTTAGTAATTACATTGTATGATCTGGTAAATTTAAATTTTCGTTTGATTTCAGCGAGCCTGATAAGGTTACCATTCGTAAGGTTCGAACTCGGATGGATTAATGGTATTATTATTCCAGATTTAAGCTTTTCAACATATTACAAACCATTTCTTATTGTATCGTAATATTAAACCATTTCCTAAATTTTTTTGCAATAGTGCGATGATTTTTTCAAATGTTAAATTGTATGTGTTTTAATAAATGTGTTTCTAATATTTACTGGTATTGTTATTACTTGCATCATTATTTTTAAGAATTTATTATGTATTTTAATATATTCATTTTCTGTATTAGTACATAATAGGAACCGGACAAGTGGCTAACGAATAGATTTTTCTTCTGGATTTGGGGTTTCTCAAGTTTTCTGTTCGCTCAAATATGCAAATAATATGTCCTGTGTTATATACATTCTAATATTTAATACTTTGAATGATTTCTTAAAATTTTAAACATGTTTGATCAAGAATGTGTAACTGCTGAGAGTGATTGGTGGTACTAGACCGGTTAGCATTTGCATTAATATATAATACACTAAAAATAGCATATTATAGAATGTAATGTTCAAGTACGCTGATCTGATAGGTATGCTATACCTGTCCGTTTCCTCCGTTGTGCGTTTTCATGTCCTTGTTTTAGGTATGGACAAGCAAATTTGAAATGGAACTGTTAGCAATTGAAATACTAAGATTGTAGTTATAATAACCAGATTGCGAGTGATGTGTGCGAATAGACCCTTAGCATTACATTTTTTATACCTACAAAAGCTTAACGTAAATGTCGAAAGGTGCAAATTACTAAAATATGTTGCCAAATAGTAGACCCCCCAGTACCTCTTTGAAGCACTGCAGTTTATGAAGTGTGTAGATTAAAATAAAATTACGCCATAATATTTTCCGTGCAAGATGTTGCACAGAAATAAATCATGCCATTCTATTTTTAACCTTTGAAATTTGGTTTGGTTATGATTGAAATTGAAGTTAGGTCTAGAATTGTCAGCAGCAGCAGTAGAATCTTTTACTTATATACATTAGTTACAAAGTATGTATTACAAAATACAAGTAGTAATGAAAATGAGTAAGCTTTGAAACAACTTGTTTCAAACAAGCGAGCGTAAATTCCCACATTGACAATTACTAAAAAAATAACCTTTACCCTAATAATATAATAGTGTCAGTATAAAGTTTTCGATGGTAGGACACATCACACTAGTCAAAAAAGAAAGAATACACATCTCGCATGTATACGTGTGAAATTGTTATAAGTATTTACATCATACGCACAGCACAATATTTTTAGTTACAATACAAATATCCTAATCCTAAAGCATTATTGGTATGTTTAGAGGACCAGAGAAGCGGTGTTTGTCGAATTAAAGTCGACATTGGCATCAATAAAGTCAAGAGTAATTGTAATAAAGAACTGTGCATTTCAAACTTTACGTAATAATTATATAATTATATTCGTCTAAACTAGCCCAACCATGTATAATTCGCTTGTAGTTTCGCGTAATTATACATGAAGTGCACCGTGCACGGGATGCGCAGCACCCAGCGAGCTACACTTACACAAACGGTAAAGAAATGGCAAATCTAGACCAACCAGACGGGTGACGTTCCGCGCAACGAATAATAAATATGCTTTTTAAGATACACAATTATCAAAATAGCACAGGTACCCATATAAAGGTGTAGCTAATAAATATACATTCACAACTCAAATCTGGAGAACATTTGACATCTTCAACTTAAAACTTCCGCAAAAAACAACACAATAAATCGTATAAATACACGGAAGCATATTATGTACTTATTAATTATCATCACATCATCCGTTCATCAATATACCTTTTCATCGATTCTAGTCCTCACTCTCAGTCCTCATTCCTCATGAAGAGCTGATATGTGTATTTATATGCCAAGTTATCAAAGATATGCTGTTGTAAGTAAGTGGTTATGTTATGATAGCGTTATATTTTAAACTATGATGTTCGAAATAATAAAATTTTGTGCATACGTAGTAGATAATTATTACAGAACAGTAGGTCTATGGGTAATCAGTACATGGGATGAACAACGTAATTCTCATGTCGCCCCGATTTCTATACCATATTATATTAGTCTCAACAAAAATCATTGTCATAGCCAAAATACCTAAATACCACGATCCGAAAAAAACTTATTATTAAAAAATTAATGACTGCATATATTCATATATATCCTTCTTGGCTATTTCGCCAATTCAAACTTTTACGCTAAGCAGCCTCGAGCCATGTCGGTAACTAGTGCAGCAGTTTACATCAATGGAATACATCAAATAAAATGTTAGCAATGAAAAAGTACTAGTGCTTCAACGTAATTGGGAAGTTCTGCACAAGAATCTAGATCTCTCTAAATCAAATCGAACTGGTAAATAGGGTGCTACAATAACGTAATTGTGTGAGTCACAAGTTACCCTACCGTATCCAACCGTTCCAATTATATTATGCTGAACAGACGCTAAAAGACAGTGGATCCTCCGACGCAACCCTAAATCATTCTAACCTCTAAAACTTTTACACAAGATCATGCAAAAACCAAATTAATAGAGTGTCTTCACTTCATTCTCCATTCAACGTATATTTTCTGTACATAAAATGACAACAAACGCACGGATAATTATAGATGTCTTGAAATTAAACAAGTAAAACTTGTGAATTTCTTGCATTTTTTTATATGGTATTTTCGCCGAAATGGTAAATAATGACGACAACATGACATGCACTTTTTTAAAAGCATTGTACCGAATTCTCGGCGCAGCGCAGATATGGCGTTCTTCAGGATGATGGATATATACACTATATAAACAGGCCCCATATATTTCAAATAAAATTTTCCACTTTAATCCAGTTAACAATGATAATAATAATAAGACACAAAATGTTCTTAGAAGTATTGCATTGTTTTGCTAGCAAAATATTTCTTAATACATTGCATTCAATATTTATTGCATGGTGTATAAAGTATGTACTAAAAAGTGTATGACGATGCATTTATATTTTTTGTCTTGCGTCCATTGAGTAGCTACATCCTGTGTACATGAATCTAACAGCGAATAAACGTAATCATGAAAAATCGTGTTTCATTGCCTTATCTGTGTGGTGCAGTGAACAAATATAGTACCTAGATACATACCGCAACCTGAATATCTTTATCATTTTGCAGATTATAGTTTTCGTAAGTTTTGGTGCAATGATGATGATAGGTAACTCTTTGGATAATTGGAAGCATCTCTTCACTGTTAGGATGGGGTTGTTCTGATTATACAATTTAGAGATTTACAATATCATACAATTGTTTTTTTATTTTGATTACTTTAAAGTCATTTTAGTGTTGAGGCACTAACTTGGGGGAAACGTTGTTCGTGTAGTACTAGCTTTGTGAAGTGGACAAAGTCCAGCACTTGCGTACACAGCCACGTACAACGTAAGATTATGTCATTTCAGATTTATAAAAATATAATCGTTATCAGTAAATCCTAAATTAGGTAAATTAAACAACTTTTGATATGTTTTATTGGTTGGTGGAAGCTGGAGGTTACGGCTGAGAGTGTTTCTTGATTCGTGTGTGAATAAAGTTTTACTGTCATGTACATAATCATCGGTGGTAAATGAACACGAAAGTTTTATTAATAATAAAAACATCTCTCTCATCATCACTGCAGAACCAGTGTGTGTCCTTGTGCACTGCGACTTCATCGCGACACTCAACAACACACATGCATAACAGTTGACAGTGTTCAGGATTCAGACGAGACGCTTAATGTGTTCCGTTAAATACACTACATGCATATGAAATGAGTTGTAGTAGCAGCTTTAATTAAAATATCATCTGATAAAAATTTGTAAGTTATCTATATGTAATAATCAGTCATCATATGCGTGAAGCCATATCGATAAACAAACCTTAGCCTGGTTGCATCTCGTATCATGTATTTTTTAATAATTTTTGTGTGTATGTGACTTCTCTTAAATCGACTCCTGACCCTGCCTTCTCCACACTGCACTGCTGAGATGGAATTCATGGGAAACATTTTATTGCGTGCGCAAAAGGCGAGACGGCGAGAGGCGACAACGTGAGTACGTGAGGATTTAACTGTTTGCACTTTTGCAGTGACGTTATTGTGCATCGTCGTCGTATGGCGTAATCACATTTTTTTACATTACCTTGAATTTTTCTGTGTAATTACTAATTACTTCTCTGCCGGCCGAGTGACAGGAAAAAAAATTCTTTTAAAACAAGTTGACTTGGTCCTTCTTTGTTTAACAATGAAAGCAATTTGTAATTCTTCATGCGTTGGAATCTATAACTTGTGTGGTCCGAGAAAATATGGGTTTATGCCGCCACTTATCTTGGTGATGACATTGCTCTTGTGCTTCAGTGAGTGTCGACCTAATTATAATGAAACGGAAACGGACGTCGCGAATGAAGCCGTATCAGTGGAACATTTTAACTCAACATTTAAAATTTCTTCGACTACATTGAATAGTTCGGAAGCAGATTATGACGATTACTATCAGGAGTAAGTTGATATCTTAACATTGAACACAACGCGAAGCTAAATGGCTGTGCAATTACAATGCAATGTGGGTTTATGCATTTTACCACGCATGCACATTCATATTTCTACCTATAGTCGTGGCTGATGGCCTGTAGTACATGTTCCGTGTAATTAGGGACCTATTTTTTTAATCATATTATCATAATTACTGAGTCAGCAATTATATTTTGTGAATGGCAATGAAAATAATGGAGTTCGTCTTATAATATTTTTTTGCAGAAATAAATCCTCTCGGAAGCATCCAAACTCAAAAATTGCACAAGTTGTGATTTATTTTATGGTAATATTCATTTCACTGGGTGGAGTTTTGATCAAGTACTTTGTAACGCAGTACGAGACGTCTCAAATAAAAGCACAGGAGCAATTAAGTATGTTCATATCAATTACCTGAATACAATAATTGAATGTTATATGATGAGATGATAATTATTATTACTTATTAGTTTGTTACATTTGAACAAATTATTCATCAATTTTTCTTCTCGTTTGCAGATTACCATCGTCTGAATAATCAAGCATCGTAGCCAGTTATTTTAAATTGAAACGCTTTTAAAGGGAAATCTTTTAAATGCCAGCCGAATCGATTTACTTTGGGTTCTTGGACTGTGAAAATTGTTAAATGTGTTAAAGTGGTGTTTATGTTTTCTTCACTGGAATGAACGTTGTCGTGAAGTAGTGTTTTATAAAAATGCAATGAATATAATAATTTTGTAAACTTTTCTTGGGAGATTATCTTGAATTTGAATTGTCTTTCGGTTTTATTTGCAGTTTATCTAGTAAACAATTTGGTAAATAATATTTTCCCTTATTTAATTATTTCAAATTTATTTATTATAAAAGTTACTGTACATGAATACAAGTATTTCGCCTCTTCAAATTCAATATTATTATTATTAACGTTTACGCTAATGCTACACATTACCCAAGTACAGTATTATGAACAATTCTATTAAACTTTAAACGTATGAATTTTTTTTTCTTTTGCAGATTTTGTTACTCTATAGGTACAACATACAATTTGATGGTCAGCTAAATACGATTTTGTAAGTCTTATTTAAAATGATAAATAGTTTTATTCATCGGCGCAAAATTATTCGATTTTACATTTTTTTACTCTTTTTTACTTTTAGGCTCAATAGTACGGAAACGTGACAAGGATAAGGATGCTATTTGATACGTAGAAAAGGCTGCTCTATATAGGTTGTATTAAATGTCAAGTTTAGATAATTTAATAACAAATGCCTTGCCGAGGCAAAACGTTCGGGGAGTTGTTAATCAGTTTACCCACAATACAATAAATGTAATCTCATTATAAAAGTCTCTGATTACACAATTTCCACAATAGGCTTAACGACTCAACAATAAATACAATCAACCTGACAAAGGAGGCATCACAAGAGAGGAGAGACTCGCAAATACACATTTCTTTGTATCTACAAACATCCTGACGTAGGTGTACAAATTCCGTTTCCGTTCAGATGAATGTTTCCTTTCAATAGCAACATAGGACGTGCAAATTAATAATTCATACTGGATTACAAGGAGGCATATGTAGATCCTGATACGGCTAACAACAAGTGTCTATTATATGCTTTGACCTTACAAATCGTACAATAACGTGTTTATATTAACGATAACATATTATTACAATTTACCATACTAAATTATACACGTGGAAAAACACCTAACGCTCAACGTGTAACAGCATATCTATATGTCGTGTGTGGCAGTGTTTGGTGAACTTCAGCCGCCTCTTCTATCCAATTTTATTACCATTAATGATTCACAACAAGGAGGCATATGTAGATCCTGATACGGCTAACAAGTGTATATTATATGCTTTGACCTTACAAATCGTACAATAACGTGTTTATATTAACGATAACATATTACAATTTACCATACTAAATTATACACGTGGAAAACCACCTAACGCTCAACATGTAACAGCATATATGTCGTGTGTGGCAGTGTTTGGTGAACTTCAGCCGCCTCTTCTATCCAATTTTATTACCATTAATGATTCACGTCCTCTTGTCTTCCCATAATTAGGTAGTTATAGTAAGGTACAACGCTTACGTTAAAAACGCTCGCGGTTCACAGTAAGCTAAAATTTATAGAAACTCAGATGACCATTCAAGCACACAAAATTCCAATGCTGCTGGGAATTATAGGCAGGATTAGCACCTGAATCTTATGTACACAGTACTGATATTGCTTTATTTTATTATAATCTAATTATTGTATAGGTATTTTCAACTCTGTGGAAAAATTAGCCGACCATAAAACCACATAAAAGTCTAACTAACATTATTGATACTTATTTAGCGTTAATACTACTGAATACCTATAAAAATGTACATTACCATGAATGACACGATGTATTAGTATTACTATTAACATTAACATATAGGATATTCTTTGCGAGGATTCATTTTCAACTATTTATTGCCAGATTATATGAACATTTTAAACTTTATCGACCAACCGCGAGTCTCTTGTCTCTTGATTTTTTTCATATCATTTTCTCTTTTATGGCTTAATATTGTACTAATCACCGATACTGTAAAAGTATCGAACTTTTATAATATTTTTAACAGTCAAGGAACACGGGATGCATTGCTAACAATTTTTATTTCGTACCAATGAACCAGCCGTTCCACTATGATTTAGCAACACTAGCAAGCAAAGTCGTGGTGGAACCGGGTCGCTGTGAATTTCAGTCAGTTTTGTTACAGCGGAATAAATCCAGGATACTAAAAAATGAATGACAATATATTTTTAATTGGTAGCAATAATTATTGTGTAATAACTGAAGATGTTTCTAATATTCTATATTGGTCAACGTTTCTATTTTATGGTAAGCAAGAGCGATTGTTGTAACACACCATCACCGTGAACCTTGACTGATTTTGTCGATTCTTATTATAGGCAATTTACATAACCTCGGCATCTCTGTATCAAAAGAAACCCTTTTTTTAAAAATATCATTAGATCGTAAAAGTGGCGAAATTTCAGCTGCGTAAATGTAACAAGTAATAAATATTTACTTTAACTAACCTTCTACCCCAAACTTCACAGTATGTTGCAGGTGGCACTGAGAAAGTTTTTTTTACAACCAGTGCACATTTCTATAATGTATCATTGTAACTTTACAAGATTACTATACATACATATATATGAATTGTTTGTTTGATTGCAGAAAATACATATGTTGGTTGGTTGACAATCCGGGTGCAATTTTTAGTGTGAACATTTTTATGTGCATAATGGTAATTGCTACGTACTATGTATTTATTTCTTTGTTATTATTTTTTGGCATTGATTGGCAGTTTTTGTTGAAAACTTATTGTTGTAGCACTTTAACGTTGTACTACCTACAGTATAGATGTACGTTTATACAAATCTAGGATGATTGTGCAAATGAAATGTAGACAGTAAATTACCAGAGTTTACATCACCAAAGTTCCTTGTAAAAAGCCTGTCTTGGTTGTTGTGCGTATTGGAAGCATGCATGGAGTGAAAAGGACATACGGAACAAAATTCCAGTTCACAGACTTTGGGGCTATTTGAGAAAATGGTAATCCGACGCGACGGTTTGGGTCGTGTAATGTAATGCTAACTAACGTAAGTCGGATGTTAATGTGAAGTAACCTAATGGTTCGCTGTATACTCTCGTTGTGTAGTGTAAATGACACTTAAGTGAGTAAATGAACTCTTAAATGATTTTGTTAAATTTGATATCGATTGATATTAAAACTTTTAATCACATTAGTATCATTTACATTGTACAAGGGGAGTAGTCCTTAAACCTGATTCGAAAAACTATTTTTTTAAATGTTCTACTGAAAGATCTACTGAAAAAAAGTCGCAGTGGCAGTGGTATAAAGTACCCCTTTGATTTCGAGAAAACATGAACACAGCTTATTGTGTTAATCAGGGGTTTGCAGATGAAAAGTTAATTCGTAAAAAACAACATAACATGCAGGAAGTTCCAACGAGGGACTGTCTTTTTACCTATATTTATTGTTTTCACTTGATAGGTCGATATCTTTACACTTTTTGTTATTAATAATTTATTAACATACTACCTAAAGGCCCCATTGTCACTGATAATAGTTCTTACAAATAATGCATATATAAATACCCTATTTCACGAATTCCGAAAAATTTGCGTCATAAATAGGTATAAAATTTTCATTCTAAATGCATGCTTTCAACAACCAAAGAATTAAAACCAAATTTAGTTGGTGCGTATTGCAATGTTCCCTAAAAATAAACAATCTATGATACAATTTTTTTTTGCCGCAACCTCTGACATAACGTACTATCGTATATGCATTCACCTAGATTTGTTATATACTTTTTGAGAGACTTGATTGTATTGCTTTAAATTTTTTTATTGTTTTAATTATTTTGTTTTTGTATTTATGTATGAAGTATATGTACGTTATGCTTATTGATGCCTATAAAATTCATTTTCTTCGTAAACACATATCTGTATTTAAATGTACATTTTACACCGTTGTCACACGATCTACCTCAACATACTGCTCCATCTGGGGTTGCGATTGTCAGCAAACAATCTCCCTGTGACTACTTGCTCCCGTCCCATAGAACATTTCCTCAGTCGGTGTTCTCGAGCTCATGAGAAGTTTCATGCGACGCTCGTCTCTTTTTCTCTTACAAAATAAACAACCAAAACAACAACTGAGCACAGCAATGGCAATCAAAGAGCCGGCAGCAATATATAAGTAAGTTCTAGGAATAGGGAAATATTCACAGTCTGCCTCGTCATGACCTGAAGGGCAGTGTTCAATCCCATCACAGAAAAGTGTGGGACTTATACAAGCGTTTAGTTCTGGACACTTAAACTTGAAGCAGACATCATTCTCAAGCTCCTCCGTCATGGAGGTTGAGGTTCCTCCTACTGAGGAAGCTGCACCAGTCATAGTGGATGTTCCTCCTGGACTACCACCACCTGCTGTGGCAATGCTTCCGGCACCTATTTTCCCTCCACCCGGTCCCCCAGTGTCGAGAGGTGTAACAATCCTGGTAATTCCATCCGGGCTCAGTTCTGAAAGGAGTCCAATGGAACCCGGAATTGCTCCGTAATGATAATTAACAGCTAATGGTTCATCTTTCCGAGATATTTGCAGCCACTTTATGTGATACTGTCCTGTAGAGCCACTACCACGAGACACAAGCTCTACAATAAGTTGATTTGATGAAGCAAAATGAGACCAGTCCAGATGAGGATTTTCGGCAAAGTTGGGAAAAGTGTTGGAATACCAACCCTCACTAAATACTTGCACATGAGAAGTGGCGGAAGAGGAGTCTTCAGGACATATAACTTGCAATAGACGCCCGTTTGGTCCTCCGGTGTAGACCAAGATCCGATTTCTATTTCCACAGTGCTCCTGCTGTTGTGGTTGCTCTTCATACTGCTGTGAACTCGGCGAAACCAATGTGGAGGAGGGGGACGACGACGAGGACGAGGAGAAGGAAGATTTCTTTGACGAGCCGTGGTGGTTGTGCTTTCGTGCCTGGAATTTCTTCATGGTGCGACCGGGTATTGTCATAAAAATGTAGTATGAAGGACTTTGTGGGTCAATTTCCCAAGGAAAGTGTTCACAACTTTTGTGTGGGTACTTTTCAGGGATTTTCAAGATGATTTCTCCACTTGAGGAACGTAGCTTTTGTAGCCTTGAACAGTCGGGTTGCTTTATGAACTCGTATCTATATGGAAAGAGAGAAACAAGATAGTCTCATGAATTACATAGAATAGTGACGGCGTGAACTCCACGCTTCAACTGAGACTATATAAAATCAGCTTATTTCCTCCAACTTATACTCTAGCGATACCAAGTTTATACAGACAATTAAGTCAAAATTGCCTTCTTTTGGTTGTAATGATCGCATTCCGTTAGGGTTCTAATGGTTATTTTAACCGCAACATTATGTCTATGTGCTAGCAAAGGAACATACAAACTTGGCGAATAGATGGAGGGGTCGTTTTTAACGCTTTATCATCCTTCGTGGTCATATAGACTTTACCAGAAAAGTAGCGGAACCGTTAGCTTAATTGGATCAACGACCAATTCTTGTGCGTTTTGAAGTTAATTAATTTTTTGATTTATAAAAATCGACAAAGTTCTGTCAATTTGAGGTCCCGGACGTTTTCAAGATGACGGCATGCTAATAATGTAAGGTTTTTATTGCGCGATTCCGAACAGACTAGACTCAACTCGCTACTGTAACACTTTACATCGTTGGCCATCGGCTTTAGCAATAAGTTGATATCTTGTGTGTAATGCCGATACAGCTTTTACTCCATTATTCCAAGAATTACGTGAATTGAAGTGAAAACCGTTCTTGTGTGGTTTTGTAAAAGCGTACTACGTTTCTCATGTGCCTGCTTCTCTAAAATTCGACTCACAATCAGTATTAGTATTACTTTGTGATTTTCTCTTTAAAGCTCCTGTTTTTAATACCGGCAAATCTACTGCCAGTCACGACGATCACTTTCTTTAAAAAATAATGTTTTCACGTGGCATGCTTTAAAACGAGGTAGTTAATAAATTGATTCCCATTAAAATACAATTTCTCAGAGTCAAAATAAATTACATAATTTTGCAAAATGTAATAATATAAACATATCAACTCACAACCATCTGAAAACACGAATACGCATTTACTTATTAGGATTACGCCATAAGGGTAGGAAATCTCTGTTTGTACCACGTCTGTTGGATCATTTTACATATAAACGCACTTGGTGTTCCAGATAAGCTTACCACCTATGTCTACTTTATATGACGGGGCCGCGTATGGAGGTGACAGTTGGTTATTTTTGTAAGCCTGCATATTTCGTCTTCCCCCCTGCTTTCCTTCTTCATATCCTCATAATCTATTTCCGCTTGAATGCCTCACTACCCTTGGCATGAAGTGATGCCATAACAGTAGTTAACTTGTGCATGAAACCATATCCTTAAGAAGTTAAGCTGTCTTTTACTCAGGAGCACTTTCCTTCTCTTCCTCTTTCCCATCTAAATTGTATCTTGCCTGCACTATTATGTCGTGACGTGATATAAAACCACCTTTTGTTGGTAAACGTAAATATTATTTTTATTGAGCATATATAATATTGCCTGTCTTTTAAGGTTGAAGTAATCTTGAAGCAGCAGCTGCGCTGCTGCGAATGTTACGTAAAATTTTAGAATGAAAGATGGTTCAACAACACAAAGTTTGATGTCAAGTGAAGTGAGTCGATTACTACTTACTTTTACTTTGTTCTTTTTGAACACCCAAGAAAAGAAGAAACGCTCCTGCTGCAGGAATTAGGAAGAAGAACAAGAAAGTAGCAGAGAGTGACGCTAGAAAGACACGAACAAACGGATGGAGAGAGGAAGAGGTGAAATAAAATAAGAAAAATGAAAGTTGCGCAAAATTTACTTATGCGGAAAATATTCTCTGACTCGAGGTTTCTTTCGTAAAATAAATGGCAACGTATAATTTCCATAATATACCAACACACTATGTAACATCATTAAAGAGAACTAAAACATTTACACACTTCATTTTATATTGATTGTGAATATATTTATGCGTTTGAAATTTGAAGCGAATTAATTAGTAACATATACACAATATACCTAATTGTTTTATACGTATTATCATCTTTCCCTACAACTATCGGTAGTATAAATAATGAAGTTAACAAAGTAAATTTATAATGGAAACATATGTACGGTAAGTCTTTATGAAATAAATGAATAAATAAATGAATTATGCATCTACGTCTGAAATTGTTAAATACGACGAGTAATTAATTACAAAAATACTTAGAAAAAAGGCTTTTCTCTCTGGAGGTTGGCTTATGCTGAAAGTGGAAATTAGTTTGAAGTAAATTCTAATTAAGTTTTTTATGCATTGTTACTAAAATTACGTAGACGTACTACGTTTTGCCAGTAAGGCGATGCTTAAATTTTATATGAAGAACCAAACCTCACATTTTTTACATGATGTTTTTTGTTTTGACCCATGGCAGAATATAAAATTAACTTTGCAGAAATCAAGCCCACAACGGTTTTGATTTCATCTATAAAACGATGGAACGGGTGGGCAGGCGCTGAATTCATGTTGGTTGAAGATATGGGCCAAAGAAGGACAAAAGAAGCTCTACCTTGAAAAGTTGAAAACCTCCATGCGCAGTTGAAACGTACATGATTTGCATTTGCTAGTTTACCTTCACCCCATACAATAGGTAATATAAGAAAGAATTTACTGCAACATTAAATTAGGAAACTGTCTAAAACCTTGAAACCATAAACTCGAACACAAAACAAAAGTAGCGTTACAGCGGGAACAGTGAAAATCAAGAGAACACAATTCCTGTTTTATTGTCGGTTTAATCCGATTTGCATAGCCTTGACGGTTAGTAGCCTTGAGTACTTGACGGATTGTAGATATAACAGATCTTTACAAGGACGCAAGTTGGCATTGACGGACAGTTGAAATAGAGAGGGCTTAAAAGTGAAAAAGATTTAGTGTCTAAATCTAAATTCCCTACAGGTATGGTATAGTAGTAATACTTACACAATGTATGGGGACGGATATACAAAGTGGCAACCGTATTTTAGTATTTTTATACAGTTTTTAAGCAGCAGAATTTTTGTTTTGAAGGACTAGGTTCAATTCAATTAGATGTTTATGCTTAGCTAGTACAGAATTGAAAGAAGTAACTATTTAACTAAAAGTTGGTGTATCATAAAAATCCCAAGTAACGTGCAAAAAATCAAACCCAATAGGTTGTTGTATTTTCCATAAAAAAGTCTTACTAAAGATAGCCGTAACAATAAATCAGTGACACTTACTTTCCCTCAAATGCGAAATGGTGCTGATCATGAAATGCCTTCATGTTCTTCACTTCCAGAACCAAATCCATGGCAGAGCTTGTTGAAGTCATGACAAAAGGACTAGATGGAATATTGCAGAGACACTCTTTCATAATTCTACTGTCATTCCAGGGCACTTCCCACAATTGAACCTGGCCTTCGGTGACAGGCGATGAGTCATTGCTTGTTGGAACCAGTGGGTAGCACAAAGAGCGGCCAATATTGGGTTCCACGTCTGCTTTGCAGTATCTAAAAATACAAAATTCCAGAACATCATGAACATAATAGTAATTCCAGAAAAATAAAGTAATATCGTAGTAAAGCTGACAATTATACTCTCACAACTCGATGACACTTTTATTGTGATGGAATAACACCAAAATTCCGTAATGGACCATAAAAGTGATTGGGACAGACGCATTTAATATCCTAATTTTTACCTAGTGGAATATTATGTACCTACTTGTACAAAAACGCATAAAACTGGTTTCCCTCAGCATTTCCTTATACTTGAAAAGTCGTTCCAGTTTAAAAACCACAAAATTGGCGCTATTTGCCAAACAATGCGTCTTAACATATATGGAATTATATAAGAATTTAGATGAAAAAGAAAAATCTAGCTCGGAGTCGTTTTTCATCTTCCACACATTCTACTCTCAAAATTCCTGTTTCTTTGCCCTGTATGTGTTTTGTTTAAGAAAGCATTCATTCAAGTTCTGTGTGCAAAGTGCAAGCCACTCTAAAAACAGCAGCAACATTTTACCTCAAAATTCCTGTTTCTTTGCCCTGTATGTGTTTTGTTTAAGAAAGCATTCATTCAAGTTCTGTGTGCAAAGTGCAAGCCACTCTAAAAACAGCAGCAACGAAATTTTTCGTAAAAACCATACTACAGTTTATAAAGAGGTGAGCACTGAGCAGGTATTTATTCTTTACATTTTCTTCAAAAACGGTTCGGTTAGATGGAAACCTAAATTAATTTTGCAACCCCGCATAGGTTGCCTTGTATGTACATACATGTTGTTACAATAACTATAACATGGCCATTTCATCATTATTTTATTTCATTGTCGCAGTTTTGTTTTTGTAAAATAAACTGTCCGTTCAACTTCATACTCTGAAGTTCTGAGTCTGCTGAACTACCACGGACTTAAAGTTGCTGTATGAAGTCCAAAATATTGCACATACTTTTAGGTTGAGTTACAGTTCCCTGTCCTTAGAGCGAAAACTTTATGACGCTAACTGTGAAAGGAAGGCTATCACAAATAAATACACTTTTACGTTTCATAAATTATGAATATACTTATATTCATATTCCTTACAATTATGACAGTATGTATTGCATTCATGTTCAACTTTAGATAGCATACAGAATTGACACGGTTCATTTATCATTTTCTATTGTAAAGTGGAGCGTAATAAATAATATCTAGTGAGCAGAGGAAGCTGCATGGCTGCACCACCGGTATACAGACAGCTAAATTGAAAGGTACAAGCCTAATGCACACTATCATTCATTTCAGCAAGAAAACGGAAAATTGAATTTTGCCGGAAAAAGATACAGTAAAGTAATAGGTAATAGTAATTCTCTCAAAGAAAATCTCAGATTTTCGTGGGAAAAGCTTATTGAGGGAAACAAGAGACTTAAAATAACAGCAACGTTGCATTCTTCATTTTGTACCGGTGGCATATATAAGCACCATGTGTGCGGAAGATAATATTTGATGGAAATGAATTCTAGTCGTTAAAGAAGACGATGAAAGAGACCAGAAAATATTCCAGAGATGTTCTCTGGGTTGAATAGAGACAGGCCTAGGGTGATACAGAGAGTAGGAGAAAGCAAAATCTGGCATCAACTCTCCGATTGTTGGGGCGGTTTGTGTAATGTGAAGACTACTATTTGCGAACACTGTCTCATTTATTCTTCTTTCATAACGCACACCAAACACTCATAATTATTGAATTGACTTATATAGTCCCCAGTGCAATTACTACCGTAGTACCGACGACATGTTCTAAGAATGGTTGGATTATTTTCAATGCTGGTTATAGGAACGGTTACCCGGTGTTCAGAAACAACCTTTGTACAAACATGCCCAATGTCATACAAGGAAGTTAGACTGAACTGGTTGACTGAATGATGTAACAAGTTTTGTGGTACATTTAGTTCGTTTCCAATTGCCAGCTATCATTGAAAACGACTATTATTATTATGAGTAGCTATACTAAAAATACATCTTTTCCTTGTTGCATGACATGGATTAATGCCGATGTCTTATTGTACTATTGTTAATAATTCGAATGTTGAGCGATACATGGGGATTGTGTACCTGTGTAGTTGGAAGACAATTTTTAATTATATTTAAAAAACATAGATCATCAATCAAACCCATGTATTGATAGACATAAATTCCATTACTTTCATTTAAAAGCATTCCGGT
>JAHZNB010001506.1:0-12044 GCA_027744295.1 Callyntrura guangdongensis
CAAACGTGGAATGATAGCAATGATGATTATGATGATGCTTTGTTCTGTGTGCATTTTACCCACTTTACCTACCTTCTTGTGCGTGTTGTTGAGCCTGCGCCCTATACACACAGATTACCATCCCGAATATGTTGGTGGCTGATCTTGCAATACCAGAAATAGAATGAAATAGGAAAAGCTATTACTTGATGTAATAATAATGTAAGGTCATCAGACGAATCCAAATGAGCATTTTGACGGGGAGGGGAGAGATATACAAAACAACACAGGGGCATGTGTGTGTATGCGTACGTCATTACTATTACACGCATTCTAATTTGGGTACGGCACTTGCAACGACAGCTTACTGAATAAATATATAAAGTAGCGCACATGCTAAAATATACCTATATGCTTCTTTATATAGTTCTTTGTTGCTTGTTGTCGTCGTCAATGACAAAAGTCGAGTCCAAGTGCCCAAGTGCCAATGCCATTAGAAGAAGCATAGCAAAAAATTCCGTCTCCCGTGTGCCATTCAGCATACAAAGTGCTGCTTGATGTGCGTCAGACAAAAACTTATTTATGATAGTGATGAAATTAAGTAGAGGATGCGTATCACGTTGTGTGACGTAATGTGTAAACTTGAATGTACATACCTAAATACACGTGCAGTATATGAAATTTAATTACAGATTTGCGCTGTAGTAAAGAAACCTGTCGTGGGTCACTTATGAAGACACTAGTACACTAGTACACCTCCATAACGGCACTAGCAAAAAAATCCACAGGCAACAACGTGTCAGGTACATTCATTAACTTCCTGGCAGCAATACTGTTTTCGTATCATGGGTCGTATATATGAGGTACGCGATAATAAGATGCAGATGCTAATGATGTATTAAATATACAGCAGATCAAATCTGTATGCTCAGGCAGATGCGTTTGTGTATTTAAACAACTTGTTATTATGATGATAACAAAGATGTTAGTCAAAGTTTGCTGTGAACTTGTACATTTTGGCAAGTACCTTGAGTTAACCTTGGCCTCTAAACCATTTCATTTCCCACTTGATCTTCTCCAAGAGCAAAAAGCTACATGTTACTGCTGTGCTGTGGAGAACTAGGCCAATGTCACGCAGGAGAATACACAATGCTATAGGTCTACTGTTATGCTAGTAACATACATCCACGGAGCATTGAACAGTAGTAACGTCTAAATAGCCCTGACCATGGCCCTGGCATAAATGAAAATCTTGAATGAATCTCTGCTAGAAATGTTATCCCTGGGAGCTCAGTGTAAGAGTAAAGAATAAAAAATGTAAGTCAGGAAGGATGCGAAGGGTAATTGGCTCATCCCTTGGCCAACTTTGTTTTACTTGTGTAGATTCACTCTGTCTTCCTAATCATTTTATAGGAACAAGGAAAGAAGATGGAAAAGACAAGTTAAAAGTTCAAGAAGTGGGAAGTGGATGGAAGCCAGGGTTAATAGAAGTGATATTGCAGGGATTTTGCAAAAGTTAAGAGGCTATTTGTGTCAAGAGGAATGCAAACACAATGGTTTGGTGTGACTGGGACTATTACAATGTGCTCTAGGTGTACACGCTGGTTTTATTAAGGACTAATTAAAAGGACAGCCAGCTAAACACAACAAATGTAGAATGACGATTCCCATGTCATTTAGTATAAGAGGGAAATTTTCGCTAATGTAAGCGTCCCCTGTCAATGTAGTACTAACTAAATACGTAGGGAGATGGACGGCGAGAAACACGAGCAAGACAAGCACTTTGACACTTTTTGCAGTGACTTGAAATAATTACCTATTTATTGAAAGCAGTCTGTCCTTTGATAAACAGGTTGCTTTTGTAAAACATGAGCGTGTATTGTGAAGTAGTAGGACCTGTAAACCCGAATATGCCTGAGAATGAGTAATTGCCCTGTCACAATAATACAATTAAATACTAGATTTATCAGAAGGTCAGCCATAGTCAATCCATTTTCTTTCCAATGAAGGGGAGATCCACGTATAGAATAAAAGTTGTGACAAGAAGAGCCCATTTCTGAAGGACATCCCGATTTTGTAGGCACACAATTAACTCATCTGTCAGTTTTCCTCCCCATAAACTGGGTGACGCATGTCTAGAGCGTGTATGTTAAAGCTAACGACACACTCATATTCCAGTAGGAAGAAACTTTCTGGTCATGGTATTCATTCGGATGATATCGTGTAAGGAAAACTGACAACAACAACTGTGAGACACAACAAGTGTTTGCTTTGCTCGATAGTGTTCATGCATATTGTAAGCCCAAATAAATATTGAAATGATATCGCAATTACCAGTAAATGCGTGCTTGCTTACACAAAAGAAATTGCTTGTGTGTGCAAAGGGTTACCTATATGCGTTGTAATTGTAAGACACGCATAATCTGGGCTTGAGCATAAAGTACATATAGTCTAGATATATAACGACAGGAATGATACAATTTAGAAATTAAAAGCCAAGGTAGCTATACTTGAACATGTGGTACATTTCAGCATGGTATTTAGGGCGATTTAAAGCAATTGAAAAAAAATTGTGCCTACGAGCTCATTCTCAATGCTGTTCAATGTAAGTATGTACAACTGCATCTGTCTGTATACAAAGTTAGGATTAAGCAAGGTTAGTAGTGTGTTTGTGTATACGTACATACAAATGCGTGCATTTAACAGCCAACCAAGCAGACTTTGTAATTGTAATACAAACAAAAGAATGCTCGCAATCAGTAACGAGGTTGGGATTGAATAATACTAAGGATCGCAATGAATGATGATGATGATGACATATCCTTAAAGTTAAAGAATATCATAAGCGTTTTGTATGTTGTTTCTATAATTATAGCAAATGATACTCTATGTATGCCGTAGTGCATTTATAGTCGTGTCTTTGCATGTGTATCTATTAGGAAAAAACAAAGAAGTCGTCGTGTAATAATAATAACGCAACATTAATACAATGACTGATCATTACTATCAATTACAAGGTAGTTTTAGGTTAGGGCTGATTTTGTGCCACGTTCAATGTTGGTGGCACATACACTCATTTGTACATGGCGTAGCATTGTTCCAAATATATGTACGTTATCGCTCTTTTTTGTGTAATAAGGAACAAGGAACAGAGGATTCGTGTCTAAAGACTTGTATCATTTGTACCATTTCTGGTATGTACATTCCCATTTGCGGGTGTACGCAACCTCGAGCACGAACAAGAATGCACATGATCGTGGAGGATGGCATAGATATACATGAAGCACCTTGGGATGGGTCGGTATCTGACCTTCGGCCGATTTAAACCGGGCCAAGCTCGCCTTGAGAAGACGAAGCAAGGCTAGAGAAACGTAAATTGGGTCGAGAGCTGACCCTGAGTCATTTCCTACACTGATCGTCCCAACTAAAACTACCCTCACTCACCTACTTTGCCACACAATCCACTACACTGCCGTGGGTTGATACGTGGAAATAAAGTGGTATGGTGCACATAAGAATGGAAGCTTTTTGAGACTCACTTTTTGCCTTTTTTAGCTTACATTAAACAGCGCAGCGTTGTCCTGAACATCACTTACCACCACCATAGGTACAGTACTTATTTCCATTAAAAGGAAAATTTCGACTCTTCTGCTGCTACTTGTGTTGCTGAACGGTGGATTGTTCCTTATTTGATACTTACTACTTCATCATACACACCACTCGTGTTAGGAAATAAATAATAGATCCATTGTAGCAGATGTAAAGGGGGAGCCCGCTTTACGCATATCATAGGTACACTTATATTTACGTGTCTGCATTTTATATTTAACAATAACCTCCTGCTCCCAGCTTGCAACATGTGGATTCTCCCTCCTGTTATGTCTCATTCCGTCATGGCCGTTTTCTTGATCCTATCCAACTTTACCTACTTCGATTAAGCATAAAAATGAACTCTCGTTTTCTTGGTCTTATTTTATTTCATTCTCTGGACGACGACACGATGCGGCAGATCAAGTCTGTCGTTTGGCTTGCATTTACGTATTTATTGTTGCTCAGTACAGCGGGTCTCCTTTTTTGGTCCGTCATCCTTTCGGGTGACAATTTATGTGGTTACTAGAGTTAACTTTGTGCTGTTTTGGTTTGTCTCCAGCCTTGTGCTCAAGTTTTTATTTTCAGTACACTAAAGGCTGAGAATTTTGTGTATCATTTTTCATGATATGCGAGAGAGTCCCGGTTTCCTTTGACTCTCTCCCGTCAACGGCTAACTAATTCTTTTATTTTGCCCATTAAAAGCAAACGTGGAGAAGTAGAACGAAACATTTTGCTGTTATGTTTCGTAGAACATAGAATACCTATTTACCCACGATCCACACACAAACAAATACAGTATGTTTGCACACTTTGCTTTCAACATTTGTTTTTAATGTGCTAACAACCAACAACCTACTTACTCATTTCCTCTCTGATATGCAGTGCACGGTTGGTTGGTGTTGTAAAGGAAAATTTCGCCACTACCACCACCACCACACTGCTGCTGCTGGTGCATTTAGCTTGTGTAAATATTTTATGCGTTTTTTAAAGGTGGTAAAAACGGAAACTGTCAACGAAGCCATTTCATTTTCTTATGTGTTCACCCGGCCAAGCAAAACTTTGTTAATGTGTTGACCAGCTGCTCATTGCTCAACATTTTTGGATTTAGGGCAAATGTTTCAGTTTAGGAGATAAAAAATCTTTAATCTTCAAAACAGAAAAACTTGCTTATGTCGACAAAATTAAGAGAAAAAAAGGCAATAAATTTTTCAGTTTTCTTATTTAATACTTTACATAATTGGTACTAACGAACGAATACAATAGAAACAGAGAATTACTGCTTATGTTTATGCATTCTATGATACCACACTGTGATTGTATTATTTACTCGATGATGCATTTATTGGAAACCGGTATGGTTTATTGCTACCAGTAACTTTTGTCAAAAGTAAATCATTTCTTGGAGGCAGCAGCGATTACATATATATTTTTTGTCCCACACATACTATCAGCCTTTCCCTTTTATAGGTATATATGTTAGCTGCTGTTTTGCTACACATCTTTTTTATGTTTTACGAGATTACTTTTTGTAGCGCACTTTGCCTTTTTTCTCGCAAAAATGGAAGGGAAGCCGAATGGAGAAGAAATAATGCTGAGTAGGTTGGGTTTTCTTCTTTAAGTAGCTTTAATGGGCTGTTTGGCCATGAATGTCGAAACAGTAATGAAATAAGTTAATAATAAGACAAACACATATACCCACACACAAATAATAAACGCTCCGGAGGACCTATGAAAAGCAACGGCAAAGGCGGTTGAGGCATCATCAAGTCAGCACCACTGCTGTGAGCAGCGGCATTAAAAATGAAAGGGAATGTTAACAGGAAGACGGATAAAAATGTAGAGACATAAAAAAAGAAAACGAAAGAAATGTAGGTACATAATAATAATGGCACGATGAACTAAATAGACAAAGGGTTTAATGTGCGCCATAATAAAGAATATAAAAACAGGCTGTCTAATACATTATCTTGCTCGTAACTCTACCCCTTGTCAACGTTCTCTTCTCGGTATCACTATCCATTTTAAGTATAGTCGACTTTTTCTTTCTACATATGTATCAGCCAAAAATGACGATGGGGGATATCATCATCACTCGGTGATCATAAAAATGGTCTATATAGTAGAGAAACTTTTCTGGTATCGAGTTGTACTCTCTAGAGCTCTAGTTCTAGATTTTTTCGCGGTGGATCATTATAAATTGGATAATGCAATAAAGCTTGCCATTTGTTACGAAGCTTTAAGAGTGTACATAGGAAAATGATTGTATAACCCATTCGTTTTTTGTGCATATTTACATTTTCGTGTATTTCTTTATAGCAGTTTCTTTTTGCAACAACCAGCAGCAGTCCCGGTAGCACTACAGGAGAAAATGCTTACTACTTACAAGGATATATAAGTAGCAAACCATTTTTATAACAAGAGCTTATCACAAAACTAGGATCACTAGCTTTGGGCTTATTATTATACTGAAGGCAGAAATAAATGCATTTTCCTTTATTGCACTCTCTTGTCTTGTTTCACAGTTGAGCGTATTTTCACATGGTTCGTGTATAAAACTAAATCCATTATTTCTTTGCACACAAACAAACCACTTTGCATGGCAATGCCATGATGGCATGCATATGTGTGTATGCTAGGCAAAAACTGGTGTTGAGATTGAGAATTAAGTTGAGTGTACTTTTCAGTCATTTACAACAAGTACTACCACTTTAACAACACCAAATAGGAAGTTTGGAAGAATTTGTTTTTTTTGCTAAATTTAAATGGAAAAAATCAAATACTCAATAAAACATGCAAACATATAGATAGGTATATATCTTTTTGTAGGAAAAGTTACCAGGAACTCATATCGGTTGTGAGTTTGCTTACAATTTGTTTAATAGAATTTACAAGTAGGATTGGTTCACGGAAGAAGACTTCACGGCGTTTGCTTTCTTTTATGATTATGGTATAAAATGGGTATGTACTCTACACTTGCTTTCTAGTCTGTCGTGGAAAAAGTTGTAAAATGGGAAAGGAATAAAAAGGAGTAAAACCGAAATAGGGATTACATGACTGGTTTCGGGGCGGTTGATAAAACATTCAGAGTTTTTCTGTTTGGAATTAATGCGCTGTATGAGAGTAGGGATGATGACTGTATGCATGAAAGGTGATGATGAACATGACGATCCAGTTCATACTTTCGACTTCACCATTTTCTTTCACCAATAATACGCACATGTACATATGACTCTGCGACTCGAGACGAAAGTAGATTTTATACGACCGTACACAACGTACAAACATATGGATAGGTTTTTTTGTGAAGTTAAATAAAATAAAATAGAAACTCGGTCTCTGTTTCCACCTCTCTCTCACACACACTCTTTCTCTGTTTCCGTTACATGCACCACATGGTCGGATGGTTTTGCTTTAGTTTTTGTGTTCCATGTCAGTGTTTCATGCCTGAGTTGATATTTAGCATACTCGACGACCTACGGCAATGAATTTATTACACAAACGGGTTTAAATCTTTCTTTTGCTTCAAGTACTACTACGTATTTTACCACCAACAAGCTTTTCCACTAAATTTTTTGCACACGGAAGATTTTTACGTTTGCGAAATGAATTTTCAACAAAACTATGTGTAATATGGAATACAGGAATACAATGAGATTAATAAAAAGCGGATTTTTTTTTGTCAGAAATAGAAACAAAATACCGCTAGTTTTTTTGTGTGTCAACTTTGGTTGCTTGTACGGGGGAACAGCAAAACGTCCATAGACGAGATGCCAAGCCTAATTTCCGCTGTTTTCAGCTGGAAAAATATTGTGATAACCTATTGGCATTTCCTGAAATAATTTCAAGAACGAAAATATTGTTTTTATAAAATCTAATTTTACGATTCCAAGAAGTTGCAATTTCAATCTGACCAAACAAACGAACCTATATTACCGAGTAGAAATCACGATAATAATATAATAGTAAAAGTAACTTCCTTTCAAAAAAACATTTTATTGGAAAAATTTTGTTTATATAGTTTAATCAGAATGTTTTCAGCCATCTTTCGTAGTATTATTGCGTAATCTGCAGTAAGAATGTAATATAAATACAATCACTTCACGGTTAATTTTCAAAGCTGAAACATGTCTACAGAATAAAGCATTAAGCCATTTTGGACACATGAACATTATTACACAATAAACTTATGTTCCTTCCTATCTTCACTTTTTCTCCGTTTCCCAATTGAATTTATAGATTGAGATTCATGAATATTTATTTATTCATTTTATTTTTGTTGTGAATACGAAAAATAACATGTCTCTCAATCTCTCCGTCGTCTGTCTTCACAAACTGTTCCTTTTGTTGTTTCCCCAAACACACTTTTCTATGACATACATCAAGACAGAAAGTAAAAATTTTGCTGTTGTATATGTTTTATATAAGTCGGGCTTGTGTTTGCAATTGCAGCATTCTCCCAGAAAACCCCTTTGTGAGTTTTCTCTGAACACAAACCGGTTAGAAAAAGCAAAAGAAAACGCATTTCTCTTTCTGTTGAAACATTGGTCGTCGCAAACGCCTTTACTTATGCATACCTCTTTACCTCTTCCTCTTTCAGAAAGATTTATGGCGAAAAGCCTGTCGTACATCGTAAATATAATCATCATCATCGTCGTCATTCCCAGAAAGCAAGTTCGAGTTAAAGTTGAGGTACTGTAGTAAAACTGTACTGCAAATGCAGTCGGAGGGTCCGTTTGTAATGTACGAAGATGAAGGTAGTTTCTTGTGAGAAGCAAAAGAAGAAAAGAGCATCAAAGTAGTTTGTATTTTCCTCTAGGGTGCCCAAGTGATCACTCTTTCTTGTCTGGAGGTAAAAGTACACAGTACGCACATTCTACACACACTTACGACATATCCACTTGAGAGAGTCAAAGAGAAATATGTGTTTATAGGCCATTTGCATTTTCTCATGAATGAATGAAAAGCAAAGAGGATGAAGATTCTCACCGTGTGTCTATCTCTTTCTCTCGTCTTGAAACGATACTTTTTCTTACCGTAATACTTTCTTCATTGCAGTAAAAGTCAGCGGTATACGGCTGTTTTCCTATGTATCTGCAAGTACTTTCAGTAAGCAGCGTATTTTCTTCAGACACTTTATCGTTGTTGTACGTATGGCGTCTGGTGTGCGTTTTACTCGTATGATTTTTTTAGTCGAAAACTTTTCTAAATCGCCATTTTCCATAATAATATTTGTAGAAACGAGCGCATTTGCTGTAACGGGTGCACTGTAGCTACGTACACTCACTCCGGTCTAGTAAGTTAAGTCAAGAGAAAGGATTTTTTCGAGATCGTTTTTTACTTACTTTGCTTGTGGGCTTTTAAAAATAATTTGTGTATGCGTAATAATGCTCCTGCTCTGCTGCTGCCGCTGCTAGTACTTAACATGCAGAAGAGTACGCAGTAACGTGTACTCCTGTTTCAGGTTAAGTAGCAAAGCACCAGACAAGGGAGTATATTCCTGGTAAATACGTGCAAGCTCATGTAAGAATATTATTTTTTCCTCCAGCTAAAATATTGTAATGCCTTGTCGTGTGTAACCGGCAAACGAGGAGGAAGTAAAAGGTATGAAAAGTAAGCAAAGCTCTACTTCCACTGCCATCATCATCACGGCACCAGCTCCCCCATACACAGAAATGGCTTTAAAGAGAGGAAAAAGTATTGCGTTAAATGTCTTGTGAAAGGAACAGTTAAATTCCGCTCAAAGCAGCTTTTTTCGTCTTTCTTGAGAAAGAGCTATTTTACAAGGAATTTATTTTAATACCTTTTTTCCGGCTGCAGCCAAACAGGCCACTTTGGAACGAGAGAGAGAGAGAGAGAGAGAGAGAAAGCGTGTGGGAGTGAATGGGGGGAAAGCAGCTCATGTAATCTCTTTAACATTTTTCCCTTATAAATAAGTGAAAAAACGTTGTAAGTATTTTTCATATATTTTATTGTTATTATTGTTTCTTCTGTGTTCATTTTGGTGGGTGGTGGAGATGGTCTCGGTTGTACCAACACTACTATATTATGTGGGTATGAAAAACTAGTTATTTCAGTAGTCTTCTCTCCACACGGCGGCGGCGAGCGCCTTTAGCTTTAGTGACATGAAACATGAATCCAGTAATAAAAATAAGCTTCCCATTTGACTAATCCAAATTGGATAAGATAGAAAGAAACAAGAAACAAAAGTAGTTTTTGCAGCAACGGCCGAATAAAAATGCGGAATAGTGAAAAAACGTTGTAAGTATTTTTCATATATTTTATTGTTATTATTGTTTCTTCTGTGTTCATTTTGGTGGGTGGTGGAGGTGGTCTCGGTTGTACCAACACTACAAGAGCAGTGTGCTATATTATGACGGACGGTAGGAAAAACTAGTTATTTCAGTAGTCTTCTCTCCACACACGGCGGCGGGCGCCTTTAGCTTTAGTGACATGAAACATGAATCCAGTAATAAAAATAAGCTTCCCATTTGACTAATCCAAATTGGATAAGATAGAAAAGAACAAGAAACGAAAGTAGTTTTTGCAGCAACGGCCGAATAAAAATGCGGAATAACCGTAATAATATTATTATTATGGGAATTTGTAAAGACGGTAGTAGCAGTGTAGTTTCTCGGCAGTTGTTATTGTTGTGGCATGGCATGACATGCCACGTTATGATGGCGGACGTACAAGTAGGGAGAGAGATAAAACCATGTTGTTCTAGATATGTATATTATGACTTTTTTCTTCCGAAACAAAAATGCAGTACGCTTCAAACTCACAAAAAAGTGAAGTTTGGGTTATAAAAAATAAAAAGTTAAATGAGTGTGTGTGTTGCAGGCATTATGAATATAAATGCAAAAAATAAGAACTTCAGTAGTAGTGCTACTTGTAAATACACTTACTTAACGGGTTGACTATTCGGCAATGCATATTGTTTCCTGTTTTCGAGCATATGTTATTTTTTGTTTTCCAGGAAGGGAGAAAGAGAGATGGAGAGACAGGAATAAAAAAAGCATTAACGGTACATCGTAAATATTGTTATTATGACGGTGATCGTGGTCATATAGTTTCATAGTCTTTGCAAGAAAAAAATAGATTATACTTGCAACTGCGATTCCGACGTGGGCGCGTACTTTATTAAACGTGGGTATTATCCAGGCGTCGTAGTAGAACGACATGCATAAAGCGTGATAGAAAACGTAATAAATGCGTTGAGACTTGTATTCCTTGTTATCATTATTACTGAAAGAAAACAAAAAATAGAAAGCCGTCAACTGTAATCGCTTGCATGCAGACACTCGAATATCAAGTATCACGTTCACGTCACATATATGGCCATTTTATTGTTGCGTACTTAAAATTGTCATGTATGCCGCTGTTTTTAAAGGTTATGTAGTATGTATTATCAATAAAACTTGCTATAAACGCCAACTATAAGCGTAAATCATCTTTACTATGGGCATCGGATGAAATGACGGTGTAGATTTCGTGGGAAAATAGAAGGAAAATGAGAAACGTACATTTACTGAAAGTTTACCTAAATTGAACATACACAGACCTGTGTACACGGGCATGGGTCCACTCATTGAGTTGTAATTTTGCAACTGCTCCCAAGTGAAGTAAAAAATAGTGTACTTTTTTTAGTTTTACGGATGTGGGGTGCCATACCTGCCTGGAGTGTGCCTGATTCATGCCACGTTGATTTTTCACTTCGGTGGTCTTAAACATTTTTTTTGCTCAAATACCTACAGTCATAATATGCACAAGAACTTATATAAAGGTTATTGGTTATTTATATGCAGTGCAACTGATGCGAACCGTGACTTCGAATTGACTTGGTGCCTGCCTGCACGCCATTTTAAAATTGGAACTATTTAAGCATCTTATATCGCACACTGCACGTCTCGACACACACAGGATGTTTGCTGCATACCTAACTTGACATGACGTGTGAATCCATTTTTCTGATTACTCGCGTAACCCGACTTGTTACCAATCTTATTTAACTTCTGTTCAAGTAACTGTAACTTCAAGACTGTTATATGACTATGTGGTTTGTTGAACAGGAGTGAGAGCAAGAGCTTGTAAATATACACTTGTTCAGAGGATATTATTATTGCAGAAGAGATTATTTTATTACTAGTATTTTGCTGAAAATAAGCCTTTGATTAATCTCTCTTTTATTACTACACACGCTTCAAGCGGAGGAAATGCGATAAAAATAGGGAGAAAGCTTTTCACAATGAAAAGCCGTATAAATATAGGTGTAAATTTTGTGAATATGAACTTACAAGCACTATAAAAATAGACTGTTGTGAAGGTACTAGATTATATATCTAACTATAACTTGAAGCAGCCGATACGGATTAGTATAATATGTGCAGGATCAACACACAGGTTTTGTTTATATGACTTGTGCACTCGTAACTTGTAACTCACTGATTACCTTGCATTTCACTGGTGGGGTGTAA